>JAGDQP010047012.1:4290-15142 GCA_022664845.1 Lepisma saccharinum
CACTCAACGGTTTTTGACTATTCTATGGTCAGTTTTGACGCTCCTACTACCACGTGAGGTGTTTTTTGGCATTTGCTTGTGTGATGTGTGGCTTATGGATAGCTACTTAGCCATGGAAACTACGTTTTCGCACCTCGCGCCGATCAGTCACGGTGCTTGAAGTAGATTCTGATGCAGTTGGAATTTATGTGTGATGATGATTGACGATTGCGCTGTACGACTCTCTTTAACACTCGACGGTCTCTGGAAATCAACATGGGTTGTACCATGGCCATCTTTGTTTCTACGGAGGGTACAATGTAGAAACTCAGAATAACGTGAAGCCTGCCGGCTGATACCCAACTTCGTAAGCTGCATCTATCCACAGAGACATTTAGAAATAAACAAAGTATTTGCTGTCGCCGAAATTTTGCCAACTTATGTATAATTGACTTATTATTATCAGTTGTCGCGCAGATAGTGTTTTGCGTGGCAAACAGACTATCAGAGATTTCGTATTCACATTTTGAGTATTTTTCTCACTTCCTATATAAAAGCAATGTGTAATTTGTGATCCCAGCCTTTCTTTAGGCAATTTTGTACTCTCTACACTTCAGCCCCAGAATTTTTCTCTATATTCCTTACTTTAGCTCAGCTTGAGATGGTAATTGTCCATATTATCTACTTTTGTTACACGGCGTTGCGTATGGTTCAAATGTTATTTTCCTTATTTCAAATCTCTAGAATGCAGCACATTATGTAAAATCAATGGGCGTTGTGAATGTAACCAAACAGTATACAAGGGCATATGCGCGTTCTTGCACTAATAATATTACCCTTTGATTTGACACCGCATTCTGCATTCGAAATAAGGAGAGCAACAGCATTTGAAGTATATTCAACTCCATATAACAGAATAGTCAATTTATGGAATAGTCAGTATATTATCCTCTTTATTTAACAATCGAAATTTATAATTCGTTCTGGGTTATAATTCAGATCAACTACTTAAGGAATTTTCATAACATTTTAACAAAAATGATACACTAGCGACTAGAAAATTAAAATCATAAAAAAAAAGTTTGGTGGTCCCACAAAATAAGCAATATAAAAATTAAAATAAAAGAAGTGAATATTGTGAGCTAGTTACAGCTTTCAAAACTACTTGTAGTTATATTCACCGGAACATATAATTTCTTTTGTCTTGCGGAATGAGGCACTAAAAGTTCAAAGTTGCAGATTTCATTAAATTGTTCACATAAAAAGCTACTTCTTAATTTAAACCAGGGGTTGTAGTACAATAGCACCAGTAGTTGACCAGGAGAGTCCAATGGTATTCTTTCAGTATGCATAAAAATGGAAGTACAGAAACATACATACGGTAGGATGGAGAATTTTAGTATTAAAAATATACAACGCGCGCAAACTGCAGTAAACAGACACTTTGGTCAGTTATTGGTGCCTAGTCAACTGCACTTAGGTCCCTTATAACATTTATTCTATTGTCTTTCGATATTTGTACCAACCCCTTTCTTTTGAACAGTTAAAACACTTCACTGGTACAGGTAAATTCATAAATCATCTTGCTATTGTGATATAAAATAAGAACGCCCAAACTTAGTCCTTTTTGGGAAAGTATAGTTTACGTGAAAGTTTTATAAAAAAGTTTCCTTGTACACTATACATAACGTCTCAGTTGCTCGGTTCATAATAGCTTTATATTTCTCACATAAAAGACCTGTAAGATCAGTAGACTCCTTACACACAACATATAGGGTGACCATACCAGTAATGGACCAGTCGCCAGTGGTTGAGCAGTAAAGGGAAACAAACGGTAATAATGGAGTTTATATTGGATACAGTAGTTAAAAAAGTACGTTTTATACTTTGTAAGGTTTTATAGCGTAGTCCCCAAACGCTGTGCAATCAGGAAATGCAGGCCCTCCCTACCCCCACCAAATCACCTGAACTGTGTAAAGTGGATCTGGAAGAGAGCAGAGCATACAATAAGAGAGTTGCAACTAATACAAGATATCCGTGCGTATATACTGGAACGTACAGTAAAATAATTATTTTATTCTCTCATTTCACAAGGAACAATCTACACTAAATGGAATGAATGATCTGCACTGGAACAACCATAGTTTACAATTGGCTACTACAACTGGTCAACTACGGATGCAACTACACCTTCAGCAATATATTTGTCTATTGTCTTGTCAAATGAAAAAATGCGAACTGCTTTTTCTTTGACTTATTTTGTACTGTCTCAGGCTTTGTTTCGTAGAAAAAATGCTATGATTCTACGTCACTTCTTGTTTACACTTGAAATTTTACTTATTTGGTCAATCATTTGTACGGTCACCCTAGAAGTGCTTTATTACTCCTGTGATTGCATCTCGTAAACTTTGTCATTAAAAATGAAGAAAGCAGGTAACAAACGCTAATTTGTGGTAGGTTCTGGCGCTATCTACATTGTTTACTTGTATTCAATTACTACACAGTGAGTAATTTTACACCAAGACATGTACCCGAAAACATACCCTAAGATCAAATACAACTCCTAGGGCTAAGCGATGGTAGTCTTTCACAATTTGATTACAGATATCAGTGCTAATTCATACTGTTTTCTTATATTACATACCTGCAATTGTTCCTCTTCTACTAAACTGTATCGAACTGCGCGAATAGTGTGATAATCGAAGGATTATGTCAAGAAAGTAGACGTTGCAGTACTAGCACCATTTAAACTTAACGTCATGATCTCCGCACAATCAGCCGTCTGGGCAATGTTGTCAATTTTCAGCACTCCAGCCAGTAAACTGCAGATAGCTCTGGTTGTACACGTCTCTTCATGTTTCCACGTTATTATAACATCAGAAACAGTATACCTAGGGATATGCGAGAGCGTGAAAATCTCGTACACAGACTTCTACGCAAGTAGCACCCAATTAACTAACCACTTGAAAATACATGAGTTCCTCAAACCGTCCCATTCTGCTGTCTCGCACTATCTGCTGACTACTGTGATTGCTGACCATGTGTTCCACGATGTAGATGGTAGTAGTGTGACGTCCTCTATGAGAAATACGTATCGCGGGGTGTCCGGATACTTTTGATCACATAGTGTATGTAGTGAAGCCTGAATACACAAGGCACTCCGAAACTGTAATCGAAGTAATGTACTCTGAATGTTTACGTCTTGAATTAAGCTCTGGATTAAGCCAAATTTCTACTCAGCAATTATGTTATAAAAAATCGTGAAATTCGCTGTGGAGCTGTAAATTTCTAAAATTAAAACGTATTAATTGCATAAGCCGTGTTGCTATGTGACCTGCTGTACACTGAAGTGCAGTGTTGTTTTATACTTATTCTACGAACAAAAATAAGTTGAGAATCTGCTGATTATTATGGAATAATCGAAATTAAATATTCCTAATGTATTTCACGTATCGATATTCACAATACATAAATGGCATAAATGTACAGATTGAAGGGTTATAATCAAAATTTCCATAAGAAAATTATTACGGATGTTATTGTAATTATCTTTATTTCTAAGGAGAAAACACTCCGTGAAGACTTTACGTACTTTCACAATACCATGCATTATGTTGAAGGGGCTATTACGTCTTTTTTTTTTTCGAAAGAACGTTATGGAACCATAATATTCCTAGAAATGTGTGCGAATCTGTTAAATTGAATACTCAGTTTACCCTTCCTCCATAGCGAAGTACCGCTGTCTTAAAGCGTTTTTCACGACCTTTATGTGAGAAAAGTAGCAGGTAAGCTAACATTAAGGAAACATCGCCTGAACAAAATTAATTCTGAAAAGAGCTCGAATTTTAGCTACAGTACATTGCTTCATATATAGTCTATTTTAATTGATGTGTTCAATCATGTAATGGCTGCGTTCTCTCCTCTTATGCTGCCAGAGTGGATTCAATTCTCAGTAAAGACAAATCAAAACTTTAGTGTTTACGCAGATAAGAATACTTTGGAAGCTACCGAAATTAAAAAGTAGCGTACTACTTTTGTGTAAAATTTGGCTAAAGCGGAGTAAGAGGTGATGTGCTGGCAACATATCTTCCAATATAAGAAACGTGTGAGTCGGTCCAATGAGCTGCTGCTTTATGGAATTCTCTTCTATTGTCTGTAAATGTATAGATTACTCAGTTCCAAGTTTCGTATATATTTAAACTGAGTACAAAATTTCTCAAACTTTTGCTTAATGATGATAGTGAAAGTATTTAATAAATGCACAGGCAAAAAGTATTTAATAAATGTGACCTAGAAATGTTTGCCCCATATGTTGCTGAGAGGTTAAATCAGTCCTCACGCTGTGAGTAACTGCAGGTCACAATGCCAAGAACACATTTGTAGCCATCAACGCTTTTTTTTTTCTTTTTTTTTAACTGCCTTCGTGAGAAACAGATCTTAAATCAGTGGTAAAAGATGTTGAAAAGGCCAAAACAATAGTAAACAAAAATCGTGCTTTATATTTTTTTTGTCCCATGTAAACGTAGTGTTTTACGCCATGTCTAAACAAGAGTTTATTGAACATTGTACCAGCGATATTATTTGCTTCACAAAGCTACTTTTGTAAGAATCTTTGGATAGAAAAGCCAAGAAATTTACTCTCAGAAAATGTAGCAGCGAACATAGTGTAGTTGAATAATACACATGTAGAATTGATTAAAAATGTTAATTTTTTTTTAGAGTAAGTAAAGACGGTTTCCAGTGTTTTCTTCATATTCAGATATTGAAATGATTTGTGTGTGTGTGTGTTAAGTATTTAATATGTTGGCTCATCGCAATCTTTTCCCTATTAATGCATATTTTGGAGCATATCTTTTATCAACTTTAGCGCATAGTTGTGCAACGGCAACACAATATAACTACTTCCACTTATTATCATATCTCACCACAAAAGCTTATCGTACTTTAAGAGCATTAGATTATTTCAGAGAAGATGCACACTAGACATCCAACAATTTATTGCGTAACTCCAACTCATACATGCAGTCGTATTTAAACATACGTTTACAAGAATTTCTATATTCTACTATTCAAACGAACAGCACACATAAACGTAACAGAACATATTTCATTGCATTGTTAATAAATTCGTTGAAATCATTTACACTAAACAATGAACTAAATTAAATACAATTAAACAATAAAGTATAACTATTTCTTTCTAAATATAAAATCATTATTTGATTATCAACTGACTTCTGTTTCCCATGTTGCTGTAACTCCCATCAATTCGTGCAACCTTGTACTTCTTCCCCGCTTACTCTACTTCAAACACAATTTATAAACCCCCTCGGTTTCAACCAATCCGGTAAACCTTCGGTTCGACCTCCCAACAAATCATCATCTGATATCCATTTCATCTGACCTTCCTTCTGAAGTTGTTCCTTAGACCTTAAGCACTCTTCTACTTCGCCTTGTTCCAATACTAAGGTACCTGACTTCTTTTTCATCTTATTACTCATCTTTTTACTCAGATCTGACACCTGTACTTATCTTTCAATTCTGTTTTACAACCTCTGACATTTTTTTCTACAACTTGCTCTTCCTCCTTAAACTCATCCTTCTTCTCCTGTCTTTCCAGTGTACAATCTAGTCTCTCCTCGCTTGCTTCCTCCGACACCATTAAAATATTGGGGAAAGCTGTATCACTCGTTTTCTTATGTATGATCTCTTCCGCCATACCGGAAATTTCGAAATTCTCAGTATTCTCTAATGCCTGTTTACTTAAATATTCTGTATTATTCTTTGGTGTCACCACTTCTGTGTTCCTCCAAACTAATAGACTTTATTCCCTCTTCATTCTACATACATGTTCTAAATCTTGTCTGGGTTGCGATAAACACGCTACTTCTAAGTAACACTCCTGACTGAATAACTCTTGAGATTTCACAACTGAAACTTGTACTTGCTGTATTGCTGATTCTTCTTGTTTACAAAATTGTTTATGTCAGCCTGGCAACAAAACATTGAGTCCTTCTCTTCCTATAGTTAGATAATCTGTATCACCCATAGTCACTACGAACTTTATTCTATATTTGGACTTCTGATAAATCACCATGATATTCACAATTCCTAACACCTTTACCAAAGTTCCATTGAGAAGTTGTAAAGCGTTTATCTGTCCTGACTGACTCATGGTAAAGTTGTGTCTTAGTACGAAATCTTGTGACCTGATATTATTTTTCGAGCCAGTATCTATCATTCCTTTACATACTACATCTTCACAAGATAACAACAAATCATCCACCGCCAAATTACTTACTCCTATTGATACTTGATCTATTTCCTCCGATAGTTCTTGTATCGTTGCTCTATTTACTTTATTACCGTGCTGGTAAGCCCCAGATCTACTGTAATGTCCAATTTGACCACACTGTAGACACTTTGCCTTAAAAGCAGGGCATCTCCTAAATTCATGTGCACCCAAACATCGCCAGCATAGTTGTCGTGACTCTTCCATTTTAGATGGAACTTGTTTAGAAGATCTGAAAGTTTGACTTGTCTGACGTTTCACCTGCTGAATTCTTTCCGGTTGATTCAATCTAGTAGTCAAAGATAAGGCATCTTTCTGTGCTTGTTCAATACTCACTGCAATCTACTGCCCTATCTAACGTCAATGCCTGTTCCGAGAGTAACTTTCGTCTAATATTTTCATTCGCTACTCCAAAAACCAACTGGTCGCGAATCATCATATCCGCAAAGGATTCATATTAACAATCCATGCTTTTACATTTCATTTCTCGTACGTATTTATTCACTGATTGAAACGACTTTTGACAAAAATGAAACTCAAACCGTGCTACGATTTCGTTGACTTGCTTATTATATATGTGTACGAGCATAATTTTCAAACTAGGATAATCCTTAGACCTCATTGATACAGGAGAGCAATCATGATGTAAAGCCTCATAAGCCTGTGATCCAATCACCGCTATCAAAGTGCAGGCTTGCTTTGAATCACTAATACCATGTGCCTCACAAAACGACTCGAATCTATCCAAATATAAGTTAATGTTTCCTTGATCTACATCCAGTTGTTCGAAACTTGATGCCATCTTAATTGTCTAGTGAACAAGTATTCTCTGAATCCTTTATCGTCTGCGCCACTAAAAATGCAGGGTTAATACAATATAACTACTTCCACTTATTAGCATATCTCACCACAAAAGATTATCGTACTTCAAGAGCATTAGATTCTTTCAGAGAAGATGCACACTAGACATCCAGCGTTTTATTGTGTAACTCCAACTCATACGTGCAGTCGTATTTAAACTTGCGTTTGCTTGACTGTTTTACAGTAGCCCCATTATTTCCACTGTTTCATAGTAGTTGGTTGACTTTACCAGTATGGTCCAAAAATCTAAATTAAATTAAATTGAGTAAAACTATACTGCGTTTTCCGGTGTATAAAACTTACCCCCTCCCTGAAACTGTCCATTGTATACAACAAACCTTCTTGTATATGTATAAAGGTGCAATCATTATATTACAAAACCACTGAAACAGTTAACACCAATTCGTAATAATGGCTAAACGTTAATACAAATATGAATGTATACCTATAATACAGCAATACGGAATAGATAGGTAATTTGAAAGAACACTAACAATCTGATTTTCTTTTGTAGAGTTGAGAGTTAAGATTAAGTTAAATTGCAATGATGCAAGAAGCAAGCGACATCCAAACATTACAATAAAAATAAAATATGAAGAAAAAAAGACCATTGTATTTTTCTTTCTTTAAATTTTACCTTTTGCCGAAAAATTGCTTCAGCTTTGAGGGGATTATTTTTACATCGGAAAATGCATGGTTCATTAAGCTTGATACTTAACTAATTTATATAACCTTTGACCGTTCTTGAGCCATTCATCAAAATTATATTAATTAGCAATTAGATAAAGCTGATTGTTTATTATTATAACGTATTTCTTTTCTAGAGCTTACGTGAGATACCAGAAGAAGGCAAGACTTGAGTTTGGAACAAAGTTGGGGATGAATTCTCCTTTCTAAGCTGCTGCTACTAAGGAAGTTGTGAATGTGCGGAAATGAAAATAATATGAAGAACTGTGAATTTGAAAACCATTATCTTTATATGGGTCCATATTGCGTGTGTACGTGTACTTTGCATGTATAAAGAAGACAAAATAGAACTAGGAAAGAAGGTCACAGGATAGTCAGATGTTGCCGTTTCAGACATGCTCACAAAAAGAATGGAAGAGGTAAAAGTTACAGAGAAAAAGTAACAAGGTCTTTCCTGTCATCATGGGGAAAAAAGTCTTCATGTTTCAATTGCAGTTTTACTGTTGAGTAGGATTGGTGTGTTTAAAGCAATAAGGTTAGAACTAATGTTTAAAACGAACTGTCTTGTTTTTCTGTTTCTTTTAAACGTATCGTTTTAAACACGTGTTTCTTGGGCTAGTTGAACATGTTTGAAACAACTAAGTATTAAACATAGGAAACTAATTTACTTAATTTTAATACACTTCATCAAACCTCTACGGGGTTTGTGCATGGAGTGAATTAGAAACAGTTATGTGCTTTGTAATATTCATATTTATAACAGGAATTAGAGAACGAAATCCTGCAGGACAAAGATTGCCTGGAACTAAACCAACAAAGCGGAAAGTTAAAAGTGAAATATTTTTTATTACTTCTCAGTTTCCAGGAATAATGAAGGTCGTAATTAGTAAAGGACCAGGAATAATATAATAACACTTCTAAAATCAAACTTCAAAAATTCTTAACTTGATGATTTTTTTTATCAACATCATTTTCATAATAAGTTATTTTTATATTTTATCTATCATTTCCGGGATGAACCGTTTCTGTAAAGAACATGGTGTAAGGTACATATCAAACAATAATCTGAATGTGCGAGACTCCGAGAAGTAGGTGATACCCGTAGTAAAACATTTATACTACAGTCAAAACCTGTAAGGAACAGTTCTGGTTACGTATCATATCGCAAGCTTCAAGAAATGCTCTCAGACAAATATAACTCAAAGAAAGGGTAAAAAGAAAGCAATAATCAACCTACAAGGAACAAACGACATATTTTAACTGCAGTTAACAACAATGAATTTACAAACAGTTTTCAAGATACATCCCTATCTGGAATATACATAACTAACAATTAGTAGTTTCCAGAAACAATTCTGAATGTGCCAGGGACAATTATCAAATGACAATAGATGGAATACATTTGCAAGATAATGTCTAGACGCATTTGCAAAATGAAAGTTTTCCAGTAATAACTATTTTATGTGAATTTGAAAAGTTGTAGAACAAGATTCCTTATTTATGTATTTTTTTAAAGTCAAAGAACAACTCATAATGCCTCATGTTTGTCATTTAGAAAATCAAAAATGACATTTTAATCCTTGTTATGCTAATTAATTAACTCTCTGGTTTACGGAACTCTCAAGTTCATCGCCGAGCAATAGTACTCGAATCCGCACCGTTTCCCCAATAATTATTTGATGTCAATGACTGATTGAATTATTATTAATGTCCTAAACCAGCTAGTGGACTTCTAAGGATGGGACCTACTCTCTGTGGTGAAATGGGCTCCAAACCACTACATGCAAAAGACCCCGGCGGAAACTGAGCCTGTGAGTCCCGCACAAATAGCGACCGCGTTAACCTCTCTGCCACTCTGAGCTCACCGTTGCTGCTGGTCATATTAACGAAAGTTTTCTGGTGCTTTCCTCACTTCCAGGCGAATGTTTAGAAAATATACTCTGGCCCAACACTGTTAACCCAATAACATCATCAACCGAGCCACCGTAACTCAGTGGTAGAGCATTGGCGTGGCATTCGGAAAGTTGT
Source organism: Lepisma saccharinum (assembly GCA_022664845.1). Classification (NCBI taxonomy): domain Eukaryota; kingdom Metazoa; phylum Arthropoda; class Insecta; order Zygentoma; family Lepismatidae; genus Lepisma; species Lepisma saccharinum. Next base: position 14,138 of record JAGDQP010047012.1, read on the forward strand.
GGGTTCTATCCCAGCGGCCGACCATCCTGACTGAGGTTTTTTCTCAGTCACACCAGGCAAATGCCGGGATGGCACCTTCAACATAGGCCCTGGCCGACACATTCCCGAATTCTTTCCCCTACTGTATCCCGGCCTGAGCCTTAGATGCCTAAAGAACATAAATAGAATTCAAATTAACCCACTAACATCAAATCTTGGCTTTTTGCATCCGTTATTCTAATGAAAATGCATTTCCAAAGGCATAATAAAGTTCAATGAAGCAGTTTTGGTATTTCAAGAATTATTCCTGTTCTTTACCATTGTAAGACATTAATTGGGATCGAACTTCGACCCAATGGCAGAAATTGCATGTTTCGGCTACCATGTTGAATTCTTCGCTCCGCATAGCCCTAGACGAACTACTCAGATAACCACCATCACTTGCTGATATATTTTTATTGTAAAATACTATAATTATACGCCAAAATCATAGCTCTTGGTGCAATAGTTCCAAAGATTATTGAGAAGGTAGCTGCGTGCATACTAGACATGGTTTATTCTGGCAACCATGTTTGTCTTTTTTCTCTCCATATCCCAAGATGGACTACCCAGGTGGCTACCATCATTTGATAACAATTTTGTTAATGAAACCTTACAATTAGACACCAACACCAACGTAACTGTAGCTGTAAAAATTCCAAAGATATGGTCACTTGTATACTAGAAATCGCATGTTCCAGCGGCCATATTGGATTCTCCCCTCCCCATGGCCCCAGACGGACTACCCAAATTGCGACCATCACTTTTCCTAACAGTTGCCTCTTAATCTATATAGTGACACTATTCGCAATATTGTTTCATCAAACTGCACACGGGAGGAACATAAGCAGAAACACTATATCCCGGCGTGTGCCAAAAATCCTTAACAGCCGTAAGTAAAATTTCAAAATAGTCATCTTCTCATGGGTGTCTCATTATGGAACTTCGCTCATGTTTTCACGAATAAAAGACAGTTATTTTTCGAAA
>JAGDQP010047014.1:0-15142 GCA_022664845.1 Lepisma saccharinum
TTTCTAATCAGTCAGGCTCCAGCTGTACCGCATAGGGAAGGCATACAATTTGAGCACGTGGATACCTCCCACATACTGTCGGAAGTCAAGAAGGACCAACGAGTGACAACCTATTTGTCACTACTTTCTCGGTACCATAACACGATAACATTAGATCGAGTGCTCACCAGTGACGAAAAGTGGGTCCTGCACGAGACTCCCAAGGGTTTCAGACTTTGCTTGTCACCATGAGAGCCTCACAGCACAAGACCACCTCTAGACCTACGCAAGATCATGATATGTATCTGGTAGACTAGCTCTCAAGTGGTGCACTACAAGCTCCTGCCACCGGGCCAAACCATCACTCCAGACCACAACCACCTTCGTGCGAAATCTTTCCCTAACGAGATAGATTTGCGGCAGGTACTAACAGCCTTCTTTGATTCCAAGACCCCCTCCCAGTTTTACCGCCAGTGCACTGCGCAGCTGTCGGAATGTTGGCAAAAGATGCTGCATGCCGATGGGGATTACTTGAGGACTACAGGTAACTGACATTTTCTGTATACCTTTCTGTTTCTATCAAAAACGGCAAGAATGTTTATACAATAAATGTATACTTTCTGTATACTTCTACAATAAATGTTCGAGCATTCTCTAAAGATCATTAAACTTTAAAGATAACGCTTACACATAACAAATTATTGCATTTTTCCTTGCAAAATTTGCTCAGCAGGCTGCAAACGAGCTGCAGTTTTCTTCAACTGCAAGCTTTAGAAGAGTATCCTTTCTTGTATTGGCATGAGATAAGTTCACAGACACCTAGAGAAACTCCAAGAAGTGTTGACCACACTGGTGTCAATGTATGATCTTTTAGTGTCCATACCCTCTTATTCATCGATGGGTAGTGAGTTTGGGGTGAAGTAGCTTGGTCTCATATTTATCCGCTTTGATATAGTGTTCGCAGTACGTGTAACAAATACTGTGAGTGCTATGTTATTGATGGAACGATGACGCAAGCAGAAGAGCTTTATCCGGACTGTTATCCGGAGTTGCTTATTACACAGGGCAAGACAAGGAATCGTTCCAAGATAGTGGTAAGATGACAAGATAGGTTATCCTGTGGTGGATGTGATACAAATAAAAAATCTTCCCTTACGCGTGAAAAGGAATTCCTTATTCGCCACATGTTTTTTTCTTTTCCTCCGGTCGTGAAAAAAATATACTGTACCACAGAAAGACAATGAATGAAATCCTCGGAGAGCAAAGTGTATTCAGAGCTCTTTCAAATCCTTCGTCCTTATTTCCTCAAAGTATGATGCTGCGAGAACGAAGACATCAATGTCTATCATACGAATATAGACAGCGTGGTATCCATGCTGCACTATATTAGCTAAATAATAGTCTGGTGTGTGCTTCGTGATGCTGTCATCAAATTCTGTACTCAATTTTACGTCAACACAATACGTAGCAACCAGCATTGTGTTCTTTTGGCCTCATATTTGTTTTGCTCTTCTAAAAGTAGATTAAATTTGAATTTTATTTAAAGCCTATAGGCAATTTTAACTCATACCGAATGGATGATGGGATGTTTGGTTGATTAAAGAAAGTGGGAAGAATGGAAGAATCTTGAGAAAACCCTCGCACACGCTGTTTGTCCATCACAAAGCCTGCATGGGAAGAGCAAACAGGTGAGGCCTAATGAAGATAGTTGCATTCCCGAGCTACCATATCAACTTAATGCAGTCAAGACATGATCACTAAGTTGTGGAACACAATTTCATATTTTGTACTCTACTTGCTTTCTAGTTACATTCCGTAAAGCTTGTCCTTCTCGAGATGGTTTTCCACTAAAGAAACAAATATTGGGAAATATTGGTTACGTTCGCTTCGTTGGCGTGTAGTACAGGCTTATTGGGCGATGTACTAATTTCTTTCTTCTCCTGTCGATGCTGCAGTCGATACAATTTTCTGTTGTTTACCCTACTTGGTGATGTATAATATGAGTTTCTGCAATGGTCACTTTTTCCATTGGAGTACATTGATTCCCTCTGGTACACAACCCAGCTCATAAAACTTGCATTAGTACTGTTCCTAGCAAGTGATTTGTCACTCCCGTTTATTCATTGCAGGAGACAGTAAGGAGTCCTAATCACCACCACCTCCTTGGTATATAACACATGGCTGTCAGGTAACAAATATGTAAAGCACAACAAAATTCACAACTAGTACGGCTGCATTCAATGGAACTTGCGGAAATTTCCATACTTTCGAACACCATAAAATGAGAATAGTTTGGCGTAGAAGGTTGCTTCTGGACCCGTTTGAAAGGGGTTTTGATACTCTACAATTTTGGTTAGGGGATCCAAATTGATAAATGTTGCGTTTACCTGACTACGAACGAAGATGTGTAAAATGGAAGTGTCGCGAGCAGCCGTTTTGAAAATGGCGTCCATCTTGGATTCCTGGGTCAAATTTCGAATGCCTCCATATCTAAGTTATGTCAACAACGCCTACCACATACCAGAAGCCCATGCTTGTTTCATAAAATGCAGTTTCCTGGCTATCTGCTGCCGTACTATAAGGCCTTCAAGCAACTTTGGCTCAGGCCGGATGGATGATGACGGGATGATTTGGTGGAATGAAAAAAGTAGGAAACGGGAAAACCTCGCGAAAAGCCACGCACACGGTGTTTGTCCACCACAAAGTCCACACGAAACTGTCGACCCCAAGCCCCAGGGGTGGGCGCTCTAACCACTAAGTTACCGCCGCACAAGAGAAAGCCTAAGGGTCGCCCTAAATAAGATAATAAAAATAATTGTATGGGTGGGAACAACTCTATGGCTTACGCCCAGGGTGCGAATTACGGCCGGGGATGGGGGAAAATCCCCCTCTGGAATGTATTTATCCCTGGCTGCTAACTAGAATTCACTATCCCAGGGGGGGTGATATTTCCCCCCCCCCCCTCTAACACGTTATAGCTTTCTTTTCACGAATTTACAATAAGACTGGTAAGGTTGTGCGGTTCTACTTATCAAAACAATCCAAACATACACGTATAAAGAAAAAATATGTAGTGTCTAGACAAAGCATTTATTACTGTGTTACAGATAGTACTTCCGAAAAGTTACATGACAAAATCACTGACCACAGTAAAAGTTGACCACACAATAGAGGAAAGTAAACAAATTTCGCCTAGCAGCCTAATTTCACCCACACAGGTTTCTCAGTTAGTAGGCCTATGAGTTTGAAATTATTGGAGATAATCGTCGTGTCCCAAGCAACGTGCGAACAGTACTCTCTGTAGATTTGAAGGGTGTGGTGTCTCTCGTGGTCGTTTGTAGATTTTCTCCTTGTTGGAGTTTTGCAATTGTTCCCACGTTGTCTAAGAGCTTCAGCAAGTGTAGGCTTTGTAGTAGTAGCTATAAGCATGCTTGGTAAATGACAATTGAGTTGCTATATACATTTATAAGTTCTGCTGGGAAAAGCTGTACCCAGCTTTACCCTGGTGTGGGGAGAATCACATTTTACAGTGTCATCACCCACATGACGGGTTCAAATTTCCAATCTGTAAATTTATACGATGCATTGTACAACGTGAAGAAAGTGAATTCGTTTAGAAGCGCAGAGAACAAACTGCAATTCAGTGAAAATCGCGCAATATATTTGCTATTTGACAATTACATTATCACATCTAACAGTGAGAGAGAATTTGAAAAAAGGCAAATAAGCAACTTCGTAGAAGCAAGCTAAGAGGGCTTTATTTATCAAGCGGAGATGGCAAAGGTGATGACCATTGTAGTTATACCTCAACAAGGCAACAAGCAGCAAATCTATCACTTATTATGACACAGCGTCCCATTAATGAAGGACTGTACTTCCAAGAAAACAAGGATGAAAGTGGGTTACATGTAGGAAATGTCGCATTTGGTTCCATAAAAAACTGTTGGTAAAGAAGCAAAATATCGACTTTTCGCCTGTGATAGTTAGCAACAATAACTAAAGATTGGTTCAAAAATAAAATGTACATCTTCCCCAGATTTCATGTTTCGAACTTACAATTTATCACAGTTTTTCTATTTATAGCCTTTTCTTTAGAAGAAAGACAATTGTATTTTTATTCATAATTGCAGGTTTATTGTTCATGGTATCCCACCTTATGTTGTAACATTTCTTTCTTTTTTTTTTTTTATTATGTTTCAGTCATTGTTGCTATTTATGTCACAGCAGGCGTTGGGCAAATTTGGATCCCTTTTTTTTTTTTAAAAAAAAAAGACATTTTTGTCTTGGTTTGGAAGACTCCATGTCCTGAACGCACAGACATGTATCTGGCGTGTCTTGAGCGCACTACAAGAAAGACTAGTTGACCTTGAAGGGCAGGAGGAGGATATTTCGTGAAAAGGTAAACTTTAATAGCTGCAAATTGAGAAAAGAAAGCTGTAAACTGTAACTAATTATATTCAATAATATTATCATGACAAATAAGGTAGAATAGTAAGCTGCTCTTCTTTATTAGGCCTTTAGGCTCAGATCGTGATAATGACGAGGAAAGCGGGTAATGAAGGAAATTGGTGGAATGACAAAGTGGGAGGAAACGGGAGAACCCACAAGCACGATGTTGTCCACCACGAAATCACATGGTGGAGCCTGGTTTCGAACCAGGTACCCCTGGAACCAGAGATGAGCGCTGCACCACTGAGCCACGATGTCCCCTATTTCCAATACGTGTTATGCTAGGTTTGCATTCTAGTTTCAATGATACAGGTTGTTTAAAATCCGGGTGGGAAACTTTTCACGGGCTTATTACTTGCAAATGACTTGAAAGCCAAGCCTCAGATGACAAAATGTCAAATGGTATTTTAGTTTTAGTTTTACATTTACACCTCGTAAGCTTTGTAAAAGAAAGCGTTGAAGATCTTCGGCTGATCTGCTTGTCTTGCTCGGCGATGGAATAGCGGTGATACATTTCCGTAGATGGAGACAGAACTGTGTGTACCTAGGTACAGTACTTGCAGATATTGATTTTGAATTAATTTCCGGTAGTTACCAATTTAGTTGAGGTACAGTAAAGATTTACCTTCAACTGCTTCTGTTTAGCGAATTTTCAGCACTAAAAGGCAGATTTTGATACTTCGAAGAAACGGGTTTGAAAGTGTTTCTTTTGAAATTATATTGCTGTAAAATCATTTCTGAAAGTGATAAAAGTATTGTAATTTTGCTTAGAAATTTGCTATTCACATGTGTTTAGTAGCTCAAAATAGTAGGCCTACACTGACACATGAAAATGAAGTGCTTTATTGTATTTTGAATTTACAATTTACTATTCAGATATGTTTAATACTCATAAATTCTCATGTTTAATACGTCGCATTTCATATATCTTTGCGCTTATGAAAGGAGACGAAACGACATTCAGACATGAAGCTTAGTTAAGTTTAGACACCCTACACTATATCTATGTACACTGGCTAAATGGTGCCTAATACCTGTACCTATTCAACATTTTTACTTCGATGTTCCTGATACTTCTAACACTGAAGAAATGCCTACATAATTTCCCCTTAGAATTTGCCAGTCATTGGGAAAACTGGCTTGAATTTTATTCCCGCCCCTTTAAACATGTCGTTGTAGTTTGTTAAATAGTCAGTCCTAAGCCTTGATAAAGTGTAAAGGAAGGATTTAGTGTCATTAAATTTCGCTGCTTTGCAAGATAGAAACATCTTACTATTCATTCATATTAAACATCATAATTATGTTAATGAATGTAATAAGTTAGTTTACAAGTTTACAGATCTGTTTCCTTCAAAAGCAGATAATGGTGGTGGTGGTGGTAGTAGTAGTGCGTTGCTCAAGGTGCTCCTTCTACGCTGCAGAGTCAACAAGTTTCTCCTGCTGTGAGCTTAGGACACGCCAGATACCTGCTCGTGGCTCGGTCCACGATTGTGGCTTGTGCGTTCAGGTGTGTTGTATGGACGAAATTATTGTCGAGTTACAACATTTGTACTTGAATGTTTGTAAAAGAGTCATCCCATGTCACCCATCATCTCAGATTTTAATGAAACTTGGTATATTTCTCCTCTAATATACATAAGTAACCACACCAAAACTTCTGTTGTCTCTAACTTATTTAGTTTTCATTTTATAGCCAATTAAAATTTTTGAAGGTTGTTATTTTCCCTATTTCTGCACCTGAAGACGCAAGTTGGCCTTTCAGAGATAAAAAATCATATCTTTCTTAATTATAACTGAATCTTCCTGAAAATTTCGATTATTATGAATGAAGATATGACGAATTAAGAGAAAAATAAGAGAAATCTCCAACTAATGTTACAAGGCGAGAAAAAAAAATAGTTTGTTAACAATTTTATGATTTTTGTTGAAGAAAGAAACATGGTCTAACGTAAAATCAAATATCAATAAAAGGGAATTGTATAATCAGAGTTATGTTCTATTCATTCTAGAGTTATGTTCTTCATGCAAATAAGTAAAATGAATGGCTTTTTTTCATTCCTTCCTATATATATATATATATATCATATTCAGCCGTTTTCTATCCACTGCTGGATGAAGGCCTCCCCCTTTTCTTTATGTACTACAGTGGATTCCTAAAGAAAAGAAACGACCGAGACGACGTCCAAATGTAAGATGGGTAGATGAAATCAAGCGTTTTTCAGGAGCTACATGGATGAGGATATATATATATTATCGTAACTTTTACTCTGTGGAGTTTTATTTATTAATATATACATAAGATGATTCAGAACTAAATACTCGGGGTGTGGGGAATAATTCGGGATGTGACTCCTGACATCGAAACAAGAAAAAATGTTCCTATTAATATGGGTAAAAAAAATCCCACTTAGTTTTGGAGATACAACTTTTTCAACTTGGAACCCAAAATTGACGCCTCCAGTGGTTAAGAAAATGAATAACTTTCAATAAATCAGAAACGATGCATTGAATGAAAATTTCGTTTGCGTAAATTTGTTTCAAACAACATGGTGCCTATCAGGAGTGAAAACAACACGCTGTCATCGGGTTGTCAGTGTTGCTAACCTGGTATAACTTTTAAAACTTTCAAATGGAACTAACTACGCCGTATTAATGGATATTTGGCATTCCCTAGTGATAATACACAACATACGTAGAGCACACATTTCAGTGTTGTAAACTATGGATCAGACTCGAAAGGTTTTCGGGACTGTATAGGGTAGGGTAAGGTAATTTGGTGATATTTTTTATATTAAATGACTTTGAATTAGGAAAATAACCTTTTTATTTTTTCTTAAACTATATTTATATATTGAAACCATCCTTCTAGGAAGTGTTTCCATAAGGTTACTAAGATACAAAAAACACACTGTAATTGAAAAAAACAATGAAAACAACACTAAAGGGAAAGGTTATTTGGGGACATTATGAATTATCAACCAGAACTTTTCCCACCCAAATGTACATGAAACAAATGTATCACTCTCATTCATCAGACTATTTTTTTTTACCACAGTTGTCGCATTGGAACATTGTTATGTACTCGTCAATGTTCATGAAATAGTTAGATGAAAAAGCTGCAATGAATCCCGTTTGCACAGTCTTGCTTTTAACATTTTGTGAATACGAAAATTTACATTTCTAACACATCCAAGGATCACATCATGATTGTCTGAAATAGTGACTTTTTTTTTTTCGGAAATATTGCAGAAAATTACATAAGGCCCACTGGCTTAATATTGATTGACACTACGTCTGAGCTACAACATTGATTAAGTTTTAAACTTTTCTGTCCTTGAAAAAAATATTACATATTCCTGTGCACATACCACAACATTAGACCACATCTCATGGATTTCACTTAATAGTAACGTATCTGTATTTAACAGCACAACGTTTATCTTAGATATCTGACCATTGACAAATCTTTGTTAGAGGACACGAATAAAAAAACAGGTAAAGCCAACCCCTGTGTGATACGCACACGTCGTGAACGCCGCATGTGGAAAAATGGAGGTAGCGCTCCACGATTCTCGACTCACAGTACGAAGTAAGGTGGGGTGGTCACCCCCACGCTCGACCGCCTTTACCTTCCAAAGGTGCCCATTATCATCAAGAACACGTTGGTACTCATTTTGATAGGAGGCTGAATGTACCTCAGACAGCCAGACATGGGTATACTGCGAGAAAAAAGTCTCCAGCGGGATTTTGAACCTGGACCCGCCGATCCGTAGTCAGACGCGCTACCGTCTGAGCGACGGCGACTCCTACATGGCACGGATAGTGGACTGAAAGTAGATGCCATATCATGAAGGCTACAGTGTTAATACACAGACCTCGTGGTATCTTCGAAAGGTAACGGACTATTCGGTGACAGGTCTTGTAAGAATTATCACCGAATAACCTTTCCTTACCCTACAAACTACATATTTTCCTATGTAATTTAATCTCATGTTTTATCCATAGTTTACAACACTTCAGTGTGTGCTTTACGTATGTTGTGTATTATCACTAGCGAGTGGCAAATATCCATTAATATGACGTAGTTAGTTCCATTTGAAAATTTTAAAAGTTATAGCAGGTTGGCAACACTGACAACCTGGTGACAGTGTTTTTCTCACTCCTGACAGGCACCATGTTGTTTGAAACAAATTTACGCAGTCGAAATTTTCATCCAATGCATCGTTTCTGATTTATTGAGAATTATTCATTTTCTTATCACTGGAGGCGTCAATTTTGTTTCGATGTCAGGAATCACATCCCGAGTACTTAGTTCTGAATCATCCTATGTATATATTAATAAATAAAACTCCACAGAGTAAAAGTTAAGATTAATATATATATATATATATATATTAGGAAGGAATGAAAAAAAACACATTAATTTTACTTTTTTGCATGAAGAACTCTAGAATGAATTGAGGGAAAAGGTTTCTCTGATTATACCATTCCCGTTTATTGATATTTGACTTTATGTTAGACCATGTTTTCTTCAACAAAGATCATAAAGTTGTAAACAATTTTTTGTTTCCTCGCTTTGTAACATTAGATGGAGATTTCCCTTATTTTTCTCTTAATTCCTCATATCTTCATTCATAATAATCGAAATTTTCAGGAAGATTCAGCCTCTGAAAGGCCAAATTACGTCTTCAGCTGGGAAAACAGGAAAAATTACAACCTTCAAAAATTTTAATTGGCTATAAAATGTAAACCAAATAAGTTAGAGACAACAGAAGTTTTGGTGTGGTTACTTATGTATATAAGCGGAGTAAATATACCAAGTTTCATAAAAATCTGAGATGATGAGTGTCAAAACCTCATTTTGTTGGTTGATATCACATGAAATGACTCAAAAGCTAATGTAATTCTCACATTTTTGTTATAAGAAATAAAAACCGAAAAATGCCGAAAGCCGTATCAAAAATAGGACTGGGCTGTTAGGCTATGGCCTGGAAAATGAATAGGGCTATCACAAGAGTACTTGAAAAGTCAAGGTATTCTGGTCTCTGGAGGAAACCTGTTGGAACCCTAATAGTTAATTTATGAACTTAATTTGCACCTCTCAATCGCTAGAAGCAGTGAAAGTCTAGAATATATTCATTTATATGCACTTCTGCACTTCTCAGAAGTATTGAAATTAGAGTTTCGATAGCGAGAACAGGCACGACAGGAAGGTGTAACCTATTCATACATTATTCGGAGTGAAGAGCCAGTCTTGTCTTACAAGAAAACCCTTCAAAATCAGCCCAGCATATACAGTCAAGCGATACGTAGCTTTCATAGAGATATAGTTCTCGTACTAAAAATTTTCCTATAGTTGATAATAAGCGCTAACGTGGCATATATTGGACAGAAGGAAGAGTACCAACTATATTTAAGGCTGTTGATTACGTACACAATCCAGCACATATTATATTTCACTTATCCTGCCCTGGTGGGTTTATATACATCCTAGTTTTTAGTGGCCTCTTTTAAAATTGTAAATCACAACTTTTATTAAATTTCCTCTTCTGTATTTACATAAAAAGCGAACGTAACTTCTTGATGTTACTTATCGTTCAAGATAAGTTAGAGTGGTTTGCCAAGTGTTTCCAAGTGGGTTGCAATATGGCTGCCCAGCCTGCGAAAAGAGCTGATAAAAAATCGTCTGAGACCTGCGCCACTGGAAGAGTAAAAACACAAAAACAAAGATGGCGCATTGCTCTCCTAGTAGGTAGGCCAGAACATAGAATATTTTTCTATCATGTTACGCGTGTCATTATGACACTTATTTTTCCACACGGTTTTGAAATTTCTGGATGCAAATTATATATTTAATAAAAAATATAACACCACACAACAGAAGGAGCACTTGTATAGTATTACCTCTCTTTGTTATACGAGATGCATTCCATGTTCTCGACCAAACACCGATGCAGCTAAATAGTCCAATGTACACTCTGCTCTGTCACTCATATTTCGCATTTCCATGACTCAAAACTATTTAATTTAACGCTTCAACACATCTACAAATGTTGCAAATACTGTATTACATTTCCACTGTAATTTTTAAATTCCACTGCTACCATAAACTGCACATTACGTTGACGCCAATATTATTCCTCAGCATGCCATGTTTTTAAGTACTGATCACATCGAGTGAGTATTTAAAGAAATAATAATGGCACATGGCCACGGCTCGAAACCCCCCGGGCACCAGGTCACCATGCCAACTGGAAATCTCCGGCGCCTACCAGTAACTACAATTTAAGGTCAAAACATGTAGACCTATGCATCAAACTGTATTTGCATTATTGTGGTGCTGGTTTTCAGAACTGGTCAGAAAACCTTTTGAGCCCTACACATGAGTTTTCATAACACATTTTGGGTTGGTGACTGTCGCTAGGTGTTAATGTAAATCATTTCAAGGAAATGAGTGGTATACAGCGTACATATGGTAAAATATGGCTTAATAGCTAGCTGACCAAAAGAACTTCATTCGAATATGTTAATGTGACACTAGTTCTTCAGCAGAAGTGAACTTTGGTAACATTACTCTTCCACTGTTTTTGACATCTGATAATTCAATTACGCTGTGGTCACCTCCGTATCAATGTTGTAGATTCTTTGCATCGCTCTTATTGACGTGAATTCCTTCGAAATCTCTCCAATTTCACAGTTTACTGCATCCATGCAATACGAAGATGAATGCGATGCGGGCTGCCATTAAGTATTACTTCACGCATGTCTTTTAAGAGACGATCACTGTTCGCAAATATCGATAAAGGTGATATCGGGCGGAAGAAAATTCGCGCACAGACACAAAGTAATGCCAAGCGAGCGGAGGAACCGAAGGCGGGCTAGTTCAAGACAGGTTACGTGTCATCGATTGCATCTTAATATCGCCATAACGGACACACTGTAATTCCCGCTCTTAAGGGTCAGTTCTACAATCGACCACTAAACTTCTAGTCAGCGCTAAGTTGAGCCCAACTCTCATTGACAAAAATCAGACTTGGCCTCAACTTAGCGCTGACTACAAGTTTAGCGGTCGATTGTAGAACTGACCATAAGTCACCTTCCGCTAGTACAAATAGTTCCACTTCCGGTATACCCCACTTTCTGCACCGCCCTTTCTCCTTTATTGTACAATAATTCAAGGCGGCACCCAATACATTTTTCAATATTCACGAACTCCACATCCCTCTAATCGTATAATTTATTCGGTAAATTTTACCTTTTAGCTTACCCTTCTAAGGAACTTAACATGTTAACATTAAACATAGGATGGGTCGGTAAGTATAATCGGTAGGTACGCGAGTTCGAACCCTGCGGACAACTATCCAGAACTGAGCTTTTCACGGTTTCTCTCAGTTGACCAGACTGTTAAGACCATGGTAATAACCTCCCCATCCTCTATCTAATTCATAACTAAGCCAAAAAATCATTCATCGATACCGGTATTCTTGTCTACATTGCGTCCTTGCACTCGCACCAGCTATTGATGTGCCATTACATTCCGCATTCCAAGAACCCGAAATAAGAACATTTGAAGTACATTTTAGGACATATTTATAGAAGTAGCTAAACTACAAAATAGCCAAACACCAATTCCCTTTCAAGATTAATTCGAAATACGTATTTCAGATGTAATGCAAGGCGGCAAGATGAGATCTTTTATAACTGCCTCTCATTAAACACGTGCAGGAAAACGGAACTAAACACTCTTTACTTACTCTCCTGCCAAATTAATAAATAGTTATGTTGCGTTTACCTGCAACCAGACATTCCACTTCAATAACTTAATTCTGTTTCTCTAATCATTCACAAAACACAATTCAGTATAAAACAAACACAGCATTCAACAACCATAGATAAAGGATACTATAGATCAAGGTAGTTGAAGGTACAAGGTAGGGCCACTTGCAACTGATCATCTGCCCGTTGAGGCGTGACGTCACAGGCGAGAAGAAAGACTCGTATATAGTAGGGAAAATGCGATAGCTGAGTTTTTTTCTACGTCGTTCAAGGCATTAGAGAATTAAAATATTTATATTTTTGCAATAGTCATGTAATGTATTCTATTTTTATCAATTGCCTGGAATGTAATCAAATAAATTATTTCGTTTATTTTTGGCGAGAAAATTAATTTGCCATAGGATGAAATGAAAAAAGACGAAATGAGTGAAAGTAATCAATTGAAATAATTTTAGTTCTTCTTCATATGCTATTTTGTAATCGAAAGCAGTGGCGTAGGCAGTGGCATTGCGAGGCCTGTCCTCCCAAGACGAGAAGAAAATTATTTTTAGGCTTCAACAGCAAGTGCTATGAAGCGTTATGCGCCCACTCTGTCCATCTGTCAACAACTTTCAACTCGGGAACTACTAAGGCTAGGAAGATGGTCGAGATGTCGTTCGAAAGGTCTCGGCAACACTAGCTCCAACCCGTACAGATAGTACACATTGAAGGGACAGCGCCAGAGATATGGTCAATTTCTTATCTTTAGAACTACTACAGCTACAAAGGGCTTGAGGTGTCGTTGGAAAGGTCTAGGCGCAATTTTTCCAACAGAACATTTTTCATCCAAATACGATGCTCGCTGCTGAAGCCTGCTGATAGCATATATGTACAATCCCCCAACTGGGCTCCACTTTACTTATTTTATAATAATTCATTTCTTCCTTGCCGGTTTCGCAAAAGTAGGCCTAGCACATTGTAGATTATCTTCCGTAAGGGACTGTTTCTTTAAAGCACATTTCTAGGGAAAGTGCGTTGCTTTTAAAGAGTTAAGTACCTTATCTCCTTATTATTATTATTAATTGACGAGAGGACGGAGGAGAACAATTTGTCATAATGTGAAGGTGCGAAGAGGAAAAAAATGGGAGTGAGAAGAAAATGGAGGGACGCTGGAAGTCATGGGTCTAGAGCGCCTAGACGCATAAATCCGGCTCTGGTGATGAGAGAGCATGGAAACTTAATTCCGAAGTTCCGAATGAAATTAACACAATTCTTATAATAGTGTAAGCCTGTTCGTATGCAGGCTTCAGTAAGGGGAATAACTACAGTAGGCCTATCTATATCCCGCAGAAATAAAATATAACATTTCAGAGGGTGGAAAGCTATTAGAAAATTTCCTTCATCCCCGTCGATTCTACAACTGATTCATAATACTGTATAATTAAATTATTTTATTTCTATAAAAAAATATAAATTTCTTGATATATCCTTACCTTTCAACTTGCTGCTGAAGAAGAAACTAACGTAGCTTGCCATTTACGAGATTTTCGATGCTGTAGATGGTTTGGCTGCTGCATTACAGTGGCGCATGCGGATGAAAGTCCGTAACCTCACATATATCTTATTTATTCATTTGTTTATTTATGTGTGGATATATATCTGACTGTATCCTAATCAAGGCCACTTTAGACGATCCAATTTCTCGTACGATCCCTCGTGTGCAATCCCATCGGTTACATTCTTTTATCGTGTAAAGCGCAGATCGTACGATTTTTCATGCTATCTCCGATGTGTTCTCTAAATAGAAACGGTCCTATTTTTCTGCGGATTTTTCGTACAATCTATGACAGCGCCCCTACTCGCAATATAGAGTCATTTAATATTCGGCTGTTTGGTTATGGATTACGACACAAAGAGAACATATTAATGTTATTACTTGATGCAGAAATTAACATACATAATGGCATAATAAACTATTACGGGTATAAAGATATAAAACAATGTTTTTAAGGGAAGTGTAAAGAGGTCAGTGATACTGCAGTACAGCTACTTCTGCTATAGAGGACTGGCAATACCTCAAAATGCTATGTTTTGCATTCTTATAACCATAAAAGGTACTAAATACGTGAGAAATATGTTTAAAAATATAAAGACAAAGTTCTGATGTGATCTAATAGCTACTGCTTTTCCTGTATATTGTGCAATGCAGTTAAGGTGATTTTCATTATTTTTCTTGTGCGTAGAGTACCGAATTTGCTGCAATCATGATAAGTATGAAGGGAAGTAATGTAGAGGATATCGGTATCTTTGCAATCATATTCCTCCCCAATTATTTTGATAAACATATGCGATATGTGCATCCGAAATAATGAAATACATTGAACAGTAATTACAGAAGTAGACATAATGTAAGTAGACTGTCGATGTCAACCCAGAGCTGTGCAAGTCAATACGTAAGCTAGGTAATTAATCGAACGAACTTATTGTTATTCAAGGGGTTAAGACAGTTGACCCACCCTATTCACACCTATATACCTTGTGTGAAATGAGGCTATAAATCATATAAAATCTACATTACTCCTCATTTTTGTATTTTGCAAGTATTTCATGCTTATAGGAACGTAAAACTTAGCATTTTGAGGCGTTTCCATTGCTCTGTGATAGAAGTAGTTAAACCGCAGTGTTACTAATTGCTCCCATATGTAGGAGTTAATATATCGCGATTTATATACTTTTGAAGTGCTGCGTAATGTCACATATCTTGTGAACTCAGGAATATTGTAAAAACAAAACACATATGTCTCCGACCTTATCACCGAAGAATTTGACATTACAATTAACTGAATTTCTGTTGCGTCAAGATTAATTGCTATCAATATTTTAATTATTTTCTATTTTTTAAATGGGCTATTTTCTATACTTTCACAAATATCTGTGGCATAATTACCCTAAAAGCCTG
>JAGDQP010047015.1:0-10968 GCA_022664845.1 Lepisma saccharinum
TGGATGAGCACACCCTAGTGATTAACCAAAGCAGGACATGTCTCCAACAATGAAGAATCTACTCATTCAAGATGTTGACAGAAGACATCTGCATTGTGGCAAGAGCTCAAAATGGATTATCCCATGGATATCCAACCAAACACTCAACTACACTTTGTAGGGTTGATGATCCTGTTTTGGCACAGTTCCTTCGGCCTTTCCTTTAGGTACCCACTGCTGTTTGCGTGTAATGATATGGTAGAGGACACATGTTTCATCCTCTTATTACAGTTCTGTCCACCAATGATCGTTTCCATTTTTTTTCGCGTTGTGCTAGTCACCGGTGTGACTAGCCCCGCCCAAGGTCTACGCCCTTGCCCCAGGGAAGAGTTTATGGTTATTAGGAATTTTTGGGCAGGGAATGGTTGGTCTAAGGGTGGAAATTTATCTTTATTAATCTTTTATTTCAATATATCTATGATCAGGACGTTACAAGTCTTGCTTATAACCATATCGTTAGGGTAATCAGTTAATGGTGTGTTGAAGAATGTAAATGAGTCGTCGATAGTTTATTGTCTGTGTTTAAAAGAACTGTTTTCTTCTTCTCCTTCTGTTTTTCTTCCTTACACCATTTGACTAAAATACGTTAGGTATAGTCACATTAGACTTTGTTTTTCTTTTAAGCAATGAAAAGAATGCGCATTTGAAAACCTCTCACAAAATTCACAGCCATAGTATAGAAAAAGTCAGGTTAAGTATTTGTTTATTTATACGCAATGAAAACATTTAAAAGTTGAAATCAGAACTTTCAAGCCGTTATTAGCAAGAAATTAGTATTAGATGAAATATTTTCTAAGTGAAAAAGGATCGTGAAAAGTTGCTTTTTTGGTCCTGTACTTCTTCACTATTTTGATCAGAAGGAAACTGCAGAGGAAATGTATCGACTACCTTGTGCAGCCAACGGGAATACAAGTTCCATCGAAATGACCGTGCAAAGACTGGTTTCAAAGACTCAAAAGTGATGATTTTAATGCAGAGGTGAAAGAACATTCAGGCCAAAAGAATTCGAGAACGTTGAATTACAAAATGAATTAAATTGAATTAGTTGAATTTTTTAAAGCTTTTATGCCACTTGAATGGTTGTTTCCAATCGCCTGCAAACTATTGGAAAATGCAAATGGAAGGATGAATGGGTACCATTTGAGTTGTCCGAAGGTGCAATTTTGAACAGCTTCTGCATCGCAACTTCATTCCTTGCTTGTGGTGTATTGTGATTAATGATGAAAAGGGAACATTTTTGTTACTCCCAGGTGAAGAAAATCATAAGTAAACAACCGTGATACTATTTCTTTATTCAAATGTTTTTCTGCCTATTTATCTTTCTAAAATCTGACGAAGAAACTAACTTCAAAAGCTTTTTTATGTGTGTGGTTAAGTGACATCTACAGGAATTGCGATATGAACTATCACGTTTAAGTATTCCTATCCTTATTATCCGTAGCTGTTTCTATGTGTGTGCATGTTGAAACCGAATGTATTTGACCGTAATACTCTCACTGAAGTAATACCCCAACTAAATTTATAAAGAAATGAAACGAAAGTAGATGGTGCACGTATTCTAGCAGAAAGTATACGCTAATGCGTAATGCTAATCAAAGGGTATACAGCGAACATCTTCGTATACCCTTTTCTGTACATCAACTCTCATCGTAACCTAACAGGTGCCACGGAAAACCTTTTCTCTTCGATTCGCCAAGTGAGTGGGTTTTACGATCATCCACTTGCTACGGATGTAAGTACTCGTCCACGATTAATTCTCTTTGGTGTTACTTGCGGTGATCGTTCTCTTCCCCCAAGCAGAGTCAGAAATTGAACAAATATCATCAGTCTCAAGCGATGATGCTACAGACGAATATTCAGTTGAGAAATTGGAAACTCTGCTGAGGACAGTGTTAAATAAGCTATTACTTGCGGAAGACGAAAAGCAAGTGGCCCACCAACACATATTTCAAGAAGACCATCTATGTGCCCTGACTTTCAGGAAATCCTTCAAGATACCAGCCAAATTATCATAGAAAAGGAAGGCAGAGATTGCTCTATCGGGATGAATCTGACACGTACTGTAGCTGGTTATACAGCAGTTAAGTCAAAATAAATTGAGCCGAATCTAGGTACACAACCTTTTAAATCAGAAAGGAAAACATGGCTCGACTAAACAGTTGGAAGAAACAGCGAAAGAAATGAAAATAGAATTTTGTGTCAATAACCCTTCCGCAAATTTAAATAGAGAATTTAAGCTCATGGAAAGTATTATCGTGATGTTTAGTTGTGAGTGCTTAAACTTCTGTCTCAAGTGCGCTTGCATGAACGTGTGCATAAGGTCCAGAGTAGGTCGCTGTGAAGTTTACATTAAGGGTAGTTTTAGCTGCATACTGAATTTGCTGTAGAATATATTGCCGTTGAAATGGTTGAATGTCTTGCAATGTTACTGTTATGAATGCAAGAAGTTGATCTATGGTAATAGGTTGAAAAGCTGAGGTGACTGGAGTGTTGTCATGGTTTTGCGTGACTGGTGTTCAGATAGGTACTATAAGTTCCGGTTTTGAAGGTTCTGCTGGTGGCCGGGCTTTACACTTGTAGCTGAATGTCGGATGTGCGTCCCCACAAGTAGTGCATTTCGGTGGTTTCTGAAGATTAGTACATGATTTAGTGGTGTGAGGTCCCGAACAGAATCCGCATTTGGTTTCATTATTGCATTTAGATGTGTGATGAACATTGTACAACTGACATTTTTCGCATCGGACAGGAAGAGGTGGCGGTGAGTGCGATGGTTCTACACGGTAGCGTCTCCTGTATATGTGAGCTCCGTTGGAAAGAAGGTCGTCAATTGTGTCCTGTTGATCGGTGAGAACTCGAATCATATATGTCGGTCCGCCTTTTTTGTTTTTGATGCGAATGCATTTTGTAATTGATTATAAAATTACGGAATTTCAAACTGCTTGAAAATAATGACAAAAAATGCTTTGAGTTCTTTTTCTTTCATCTTAGCTCTTGGTTTTCGTTGTTTCATCGTACAAAGGGGTGACAAAGATAATAAACATGCAGTAAAAGAAGTAGAGAGAATGAGATATATAAAACAAAGCCATTTTTACGTACACCTTATAACAAAGGTTCCCAAATTGGGATCCATGGCAATGTTTCAGGGTGTCAGGATACACTTTTAAGATAAAGCAGAATATACCTTTATTTATTTCCTTCCTATTTTTATTTATCTACTTTCTATTTTCATTCTTAAAGAAGTATTATATCCACGGTTCTTTATTCGCTAGCATGTTCTATCCAATGAAAGCATCATTGTTTGATGATTTTCGGAAGACGACAATAAATGATGTTAAATTTCTTCAAAGAAAGTAAATTACTTACATACCAAAAACATAAAAGGACAGAATGGTTACACCATGAAATATATTATTGACATTCTTTTACTTTCAATATTTAGCTCAACATTTACGTTTAACATTTTCGGAAAACGTTTGGTAATACGCTGTTAAAGTCGTCTGCTATTGGGAATAGTGGGGGCCGCCATATTGGCTTTAAACAAACGGTTGCCTAGGAAACCTGCCATTTGATTTCTATAGGATTTTGAGAGGTTTCAAAAGTAGGCGTGTGCTCTGTAATTAGAAACATTTTAACTGATAAATGTTATTATCTAGTTACTTCAAAGTTCAGTTGATTATAAAAGTATAAAATATTTACAGATCTAATGAAATATTGGAACAAATATCGTATTTAATCTGACGACCCACCTGTTGCATTATAGCAATGGCGTTATCATATAACGCGTTGTTAAATGTTTTGCAAAGATGAAAGTATTATTGTCAAAGTCACTGTGTACTGAAGCATTATCTTCACTAAATGGAGTCAAAGATGAATCACCATGTCCGAATTTGCGATTAAATAGCTGAATTAAACGTACAAAGACGTATTTAGGAGTAAGTCCGAGGGACAGACCCCCTCCAAATTCAGAGTTCTAGGCAGAATTAATATAATTTTAGGCATAATTATGTACGTTTAATTCAGACATTTCATGTCCAGACACACCTTTAACACCCCCCCACCCCCACCTGAAAACCCATATATATTACCTTGGTACACGCGCACATTTACAGGTAAGATCCACTTTCATGAACTTACCAGCAGATGAATCGTCTACATTATAATCACTGACTACAAGGTCTAAGCATTCTTTTTTTTTTTTTTGCATTATTTCATGTGTAGACAACATGCTCTTTTTCATTTTATTTTAAAACTCAGTAAATTAGCCGATCACTTTTGTTACGCCCATGCAATGTTCTAGAAGACTATTTCCAGTGTTTTGAAATAAACCATAATATAGATCAAGCATGGCCAACAGAAAGGCCGTGGGCGGCACGCGATCCGTCATGTAATTTGTGATGCCCGCGATAAGATAAAAACTATAGCAAATTATAATATATGTTATCAAATTTGCTCTAAAAGCTTATAATTACAATCAAGTATTTGAATTTAAATATATTTATGGCTTTAAATCATTTAAGACTCAGGGTAAAAGGATACCAGAAGGAATTCGCCAGGGCCTAAGTTGAAGGTAACCACCCGGCAATTGTCTGGTGTGGCTGAGGACAAACCCTGAAAAAAAAACTCAGTAAGGACAGTTGGTCGTTGGGATCACAATCAAGTATTCTACGAATATATTGTTACTCCAATAGTAAAATGATTTTACAAAGATAGCAATAACATACATCTTTTACCTTGAAAAACGGCAGAGTTTATTTTTACTCAAGTTCTGTCTAAAAGTGTACGACCCTTAATCATCATATAATGGTCCTCGTAAAGAAAGAAGTTGTCCATGCCTGCCTGATACAGGTCTTCCTAACTTGAGAATAGAAAAAGTAATTTCAAATCAAACGTAGTTTTCTTTCGGTAACATAATTATCGACACCGAGTTAAGAGAAGTTTGAAGTATTATTAGCCATGGCAAATGATAATATTGTGCCACATGTATTCAAATATACAGCTTTATCGTAACTAACACTGTTAGATAAGTCTCAGAATTCAGTATAGTTTATCTCAATAGATGGAATCTGTCCTCGTAATTATTCTCTAGTTTCCGTACAAAGTAATTATCCCCCCCCTGTAGGTAAACATATAATAAATTTATTTTTACGCTATAGCTTTTGCCTGATATTTCCAGTTCCATTAGAATTTTGATGATTGTCAATTACATTTGGATAGCTGCCGTTATTTAATCCGACAGATGGAAAATTTCATCATTCATGTTCTAAGTGGGTAAAGTACCTACCACTAGCTTGAATATCGATTGAAAATCAATTGTAAAAAATATAAACAATTACTGAAAATGCGTTAGTAAAGCATTAATTAGGCATACATCTAGAATTTATATGAACTATAAATGTTATGCCGTCCAGTTGATCCTAAAGAGACTGAAAACAACAAACAATTATTCCATGCCCCCTTGAATGCAATTAACATGTTATAATATAAATATACACAAAGTCATTTATTGTTGTTACTAGAATCTTTAAATATTAACAAAGAGTCTGAAACAAAATAGAATTGCAAATTCTAAAACTAAATGGATTGTAAATAGACCACGCATCTTCGTCCATAAAATATATTTTCTTTGGAAATCTGAAGAATTTACAAGTTTCACATAAAGTATAGTATCTGCAGTCAAGACACAATGTATGAAGTCATATTGTAAGGTATAATATAACTATTAAATGTTAGAAATATGTTAAGAAACCGTTTTCTCTTTTTTGTCCATACTAAACTCGTATTCTACTCCGTGTGTATAAAGCCAGTCATTCTGGTTGCTAGGATACCGCGTGGCAATGACGTCGCCTTTAACAGCGTATTGTGCTAGTATGACAGCTTCCATTGTGTTGAACCACCGATATCAACAAACTTATATAATGTATTTTTGGAGAAGCAGATTTTCCTGCCATTCTAAACAAAACACAAAATCCTTTTATAAATTGCTTTCATTTGTGTTTCTAGTATAATTCCGAAACCCTAAATCATGCCTATTTCTGCAGCAACTAAGTGCATAATATATGCCCGGCATATTGTTTTGCACGGTCGTTTTTAAATGATTATTTCATTCTACTTCACTCAACAGCACACAACATATATGTCTATTCTATATTTAATAATAATAATAATAATAGTAATATTTTACATATATTTCTTAAGTTAAAATGTGGAAGAATTTGTTGTCCATTTAACTGCGTGTATTTGATTTTTATTGGGAATTGCCTGACCTAGACACCCTGTACCGCCTGAGTGACGTTCTTCTCCAGAGAATCGTTGGCGCTCCCTAGAAAATTCATCCTAAAATAAAAAAATAAAATGGTAGAACTGTAGTTATAAAATTCTAACTAGATGACAGCAGTAATAGTTTCTTTTGTCTGAACAAGTCTATGTTTTAGCATCATCAAGAACAAACAACAGGAGAAAGCGGAATACAAACAGATAAAAGCTAATTTAAGAGTTTGTAAATATATTGAGTGATAATTCTTCGTTTTTGACATTAGCTTTAATAACCAGCAGTCTTCGCAGATATTCAGGTAAACAAGATATGTTGGTCAGAGGCTTTTGCGGTGCACAGCACGTCGACTCCTCTCCTCATCTAGAATTAGGAGATTTATCTAATTTTGTAGGGGTCAAAAATGAGTAATTTAAACTCCGGTCCCCAATTAAATAATTAGTTTAGTGGAGTTACGCGCCCTTAAATTATTTGTACTGCGGATGGGCAGTACAAGTGTTTGCCGACAGCATTTGAGAAACAACCGAATGCACCCGACAGATCACGAATGCTTTGGTTCGAGAATTCAGGAGCCTCTAGAAAAGGAGGGAACTAGCAGGGACTGGGGCCCAATCCTAAATACTTCCTTTCCTTTCTTCCTTCCTTTTGCTGAGAAACAAAAGGAGTTAAGGAAAGGAACCTTGGAATGAGTGTAGAAAAGGAAGCATTTTGGACGTTGTACACTTGGCGAATATAGCGACATCTGTCAAAAGCGTTAGAAGCTTAAACAAGTGTGCAGCGCGTGGCGGGATACGAGTGGTGGTTGTGATATCGTAGGCAAGCAACCCCAGTTGAAAAAGCACGAATAATTAGAAACGCAAACACCTGCGCAGTTGTACTAGTTTTGCAAGATGCTTTGATGCGTGGGCTTTCCCCTCTCCTTCGCTCGAGGGGTATTGCACGGTGCGTATTTTTAAGACAATGATTTACAGGGGGGCAAGGGGGAGAAAATAATACTATTACTAACACGGCACAAAATATGGGGATCATGTCAGTCAAAAAAAGAAGGCAGTATGTGTATGTGTTTCCCCCCCCCCAAAAAAAAACCGTAACATGGGCGCTCTTGGTCATATTCCTTATTCATTACGTGTACCGACCAGTAAGCAGGTCTTTCATTACAATTGCAATTCTTCACGTTCTTCTCTTTAAAAGACTTTCCAGGGAACAGCTACACATAAATGTTTCAGTGCTTTATGTAAGTTGTAGTATGACATAAATCAGCGAAAAGTTTTCAAAGCGTTCCAAATGCAGTACAAAAGAAATGATACTAAAGAAATTATCCAGTACGTGATGCGTGCAACAAATTGTTGGAATTTTTACAGAGTAACTGCCTATTATTTGAAATCAATTTTGTGACATTTTCTATTCTTCAATATTACAATAAATAGTGTGTACATTAAACGTGGCTAGGCTCGTGACATTCTGTAATACTCGAAGCGGACGTAGTTCAGTTGGTACGGCGCAGAGATTCCGCCAGTAATTTGTTTGCGGGTGTGTAAAGCCAGGGAGGGGGCATGCACGGTTTCTATCGTTTTTTGACAGTATAAATTTTAATGTTTACAGTTTTCTAGAAAATTTTGGGGTGACACCCCCACAGGGGGTCTGGCAGAATCACTGGTAGAGCTTTAGATTCTCATTCAGGAGGTCCTATGTTCGATACCAGCGACCGACCATGCCGACAGGTTTCTCCATGGATTTTCTTCAGTCACATCAGGCAAATGCCGGATGATGCCTTCAACTTAGGCTCTGGTCGACTCCTTCCCTTCTTGACCATCCCGACTGAGGTTTTCCACAGTTTTTCCTCAGTCACGTCAAGGAAATGCCTGGATTATACCTCCAACTTAGGCCTTGGCCCTACCCGCACCCTTTCTCCTCCCCTGAGCCAGGCTGAGCCTTAGATGCCTGAAAGTAATAATTGAAGTTCAAGTTCGAACCTCACGGGCGACCATCCTGGCAAATTTTCCAGGCTTTTCCTCTTTACTAAGCGAATACCGGAATGGCACGTAAGTAAGATCCTGACCGCTGCCTTTCCCATTCTTTCCTTTACCATATGCCGGTCCGATTGAAAGTTGCTTAAAGTTATAGTACTTCAATTCAATTAAACAAGAGGCAATCCAACATGAAATCTTAAAAAAAAAAAAAACAGCAATACATCAGATCATTTATTGTAGTATTTTCCTATTTTATACACAAGAGCAGAAGAGAATGAACCGCACCACATACAGCGTCTACTAAGAATAGGGCTTTAACAAAATTTCTTTTGATTTTGAAACTATCATCCCCAACAACGCAAGATGACGCTTACCTAAATAAATGCTTTCTTCCTCTGTAAATTTTCTTGTTAAAAAAATGTTGCTGCAAATAACAACAGAATCTTACTTTGAACAGAATCTTTAAAATACCACGAAGGAGTAAACAAACAATGAAAGGAACGTCTGACTAACTCCATTGATACAATGGAAGGAACAACGGAATGCAAGATGTTAATCCCGCGGGACTACCCTCCCCGCACCATCGGTTTAAACGCGAGGTCACTTCCTCCCTGCTTCCTCCCCGCGCAATACTTTCTTCATCCGTCAATTCATAGGTGGCGCTAGTCTCTACATAAAACAATTGAACGCCAAAGGGTACGAAGGATGAACTGCATGTATCCTTGGCCGAAGGAGGCAAAAAAGGCCACAAGGGAAGGAAAAGACGTTATATGATCAGTCCTTAAGATGGCCGACCTTCCGCTAGGAAAGGAAATAGGAGATGAAGGGTGTATTTCGGATGCAGCTAGAGAGAAGTATACTGTTTACAAGAGCGTAATAATTGTACCGGCATAACATTTTCATACTGACAATATTTCTAAATTAAACAGATTTGTATTATAATTTTCTTAAAATTTTAACTGTGAGTTGGAAATTTGTCATTATAATTTACTTTTTTTTTCAATTATGTAGTTTTAGTGACAAGTTTTGTTACTGCTCACCAGAAGTTGGTTGAAAATGGGGTGGTATTATTTTTTATTAAGCCTCCCTATAAAATCATTATTGCGATTCTTTCCCAGGTGCGATAGGCGAGCGTTCCCGAGGTTCTCGGTTCGAATCTCGATTGAGCCACAGATGTTTGTTGCAGTTTTCTTTTGTGTGTGGAAATCATCAAATTAGCATACTATGTTTATGAAACTACATGTTCTAACTGTTTGAACTTGAATTTTATTTTTAGCCTTTAGGCATCTTTGGCTCAGGTATATTTTGTACCGCATGCACCTGATTTTTAAAGAATTATAATATTCTTTATGTGTGCGAGTTCAACGTTTGAATGGGGCTCTACTTATTAAAAATCAGTTTGCAGCAAAGTAAATAATGAGCTTATCCTGATGTTAAGAATAATTATCAGAGATAGAGAAATGTATGTTTCCTTTATACTTATATATTTCTTAATTAGTTCTTTTATAAGTGCCTGTTTCAATTGATTCTGTGATTCTTTCTTGAATATATTAATTATTTTGTATTGAGATGTTCGTTTTATACAGCTGAAACTCTGCAAGAGGAGGAATAAAGGAAATTGAAAGCTATCGAAATGTGGGCGTGAGGACGCAACGCGAATGGGAATGATAATAGTAATAATAATAATAATAATAATAATAATAATAATAATAGTAATAATAAAATAATAATAAAGCTTTCTATAGACATACTTTTCTTAAACAATTCGTACTAAAAAGTAAAGAATAATTTTGTTTATGCATGACTGAAAAGAAAAGCATAGGGCGCGCTCTTATATACAGGAAATTTATTAATTCTTCAACTGGCGCGCACGTGTTTTTCTTTTCAGTCATGCATAAAAATATTCTTTAGTTTTAAGTACGAATTGTTTAAGAAAACATGTCTTTAAAAATCTTATTACAGTTATATGTTTAGTGTTCAGAATGGTTCGTGCTGTCCTCAAATCTTGCAACATAATTTAACTAATTTCCTGACGTCATACAATAATGAAATTCTGAACAGCGACGTAAGTCGAGTGGCAATACAATATTCCATTGCTACTTTCATATGTTTCTATATATTGATACACATTTTTTTTATTATGGACTTCTTTATATTAAAATAAATACTAGCCTGCAAAGATGTGGAGTTTGACTAATTGCAGAACACTGTAGGATTCGAGTCAAAAAGCATAAGCTTCAGGGAAATTATCTGAACACCGAAATAACTAAAATAAAAATAAAACACATTTTAAAGTCATAATTTTCTTAAACAATTCCTACGTAAAAGTAAAATAAATTATTTTGTTTATGCAAAACTAAAATGAAAAGCATGCGGCGCGCCAAATCAAAAATTTATAAAGTGACTTTACGATAAAGAGCACCCGATGCTTTTCTTTTAGACATGCATAAACAAAATTATCTTTTACTTTTTACAACGAATTGTTTAAGAGAAGTACTATGTCCTTAAAAAGTTATTTTTTATAGTTATTTTGGTGTTAGAATATGTTTTTTTCTTAAGCTGTTTTGTGCTCAAATCCTAGTGTTCTGCAACCAGTCAAGCACTACATCGTTACAGAATAGTATTTATTTTAGAATAAAAAGTCCATATATATATATATATATATATATATATATATATATATATATATAT
>JAGDQP010047016.1:0-15141 GCA_022664845.1 Lepisma saccharinum
AATCAACAAACCATAGAAGCTTCTTTATCCTGATGATGAGAAAACAGTATTCACTGCAAACGTTCTATGTTCTACGGGACACCTGTCTCGTAACAAAATAAGATTTTCTTACTTCCAATCATGATCTGCTGCGTATATTGCAGCAATAAGCAAGGAAGTGTTTAATCATTTATTTGAAAACTATTGTCGGTAAGTTTGTAGTGAAGAATGGTTCGAAACCCACTTTACCAGAAATTGCAATGCTATCCTTAGAAACTCAGGAGCTCCTTTTGTAACAATATTGCTCCTGATGACGTTCAGTAATTGAATTTGGGGAAGGGTTAGAATTCAGGTTTTCATTTGTCTTTGTGATAGGAGAATGACTTATATCTGAAAAATATATTTTAAACAGAAACTTTTAAGCAACCCCGTACACCATTCAATAAACAAAGAATCAAATTCTTGAACAAGAAGTTCGATGAGTGCGTACACTATACAACTTAAATAATCGAAATGTATATCCAACTAGTGTTGAAAGTGTTTGGCTGTTGCTCGTACACGATTCGGTAAGTTAGGCGGAAGTGAAGGAACACTAATTTATTAAAACGAAGCTTTGATTAAGTATGAAATGGGAGTGAAAGAGCGAAAGGTATGTGAGAAAATTCTAGGGCTACTTTGCGTCTAGGTTTAACCATGACAGTCCGGGATTTCATGTTCTGGCCGGAATCGAGAAAACTCTGAGGTTGTAGGCTATTTTAATAAATTAGCAACATCTATTACTTTATGCGCTTAATTCTGCTAATTGTAATAACAATAAAAATATTTTTATTATTTTCCTCTGCATGTTCTAGGTTTTATGTAGTTTTCCTTTAACAAAGAAGAGTACTGTAATATACCTCCACAGTAAAGTTTGGATAACTATACTGAAATACTTTATTTTTCGCCTGATATTCGGTACCGGTTCCGAATTATCAATGTTTATGGATATGGTTAAAGTGTCCGGGGTTGACTTCTAAAAATGTGGTAGCTTTAGACTATTCACTCCTAATGAGTTGAAGGCGAGCACAACGAGCGAATATTAAACAAGATTGCATCGCGTATAATTAACAATAATAATCACCTGACTTTAACTAACTCTTCTTCGCGTAACGACAGCATATCCTCGGTTTTTGTAGCAAATGATATTCATAATATCAAGTGACACCATTTAGTATTCCTCCACATATGTGTATGTACTGAGTGCATATTTACGTAAATAATCATTAAAAATGGCACCTCGTAACTACGTTTAAGTTACTAGCCATCCGTATCCGATTATAAGTGCCTGTATAAGATATCTGTAACAGAATAACTGGTATAAAAATTCATACTGCAAAATATGGCTCAATAGCTGGCTGCTATATATCCTGCAACCATAGTAAGTACCACCGCTTTTTGTACAAGTCCTTCCAATCAATTTCGTGTACATCCGGTCATTTTGAGAGGACAATAATAGGAATATCTTGTGTCAATTAATCATTTTTGGTGCAAGAACACTTCTTTGATATTGTTGTGAGTTAGAAACAAACGCATGAACGGAGAATACATATTTAAAGTTAACTGTATAATCTTTATTTCATGACCGAGAAATTCCTCCATCTATTAAGCCATGCGTGAGCTTCATACCACTCATACTCTTGCAAATAATTATCGCAGATACTTTATGAACAACTAGCAGGAACTGGCAATGAAAAAAATATGTTACTAAAAGCATGTGTCAATGTTTCGCTTAAAATGCATTCAAGTAGATCAACACAACAAACATGGCGGGATATATTTATTTCCGCGCATAGGATCAGGTACATATATATTGTAGTGATGCTGAGGAATACTATGGGTGTGAGTTCGTGTTATGAATGACAAAACTTTCGCTACAAAAATCACAAGAAAGTTAGTTTTTTTCCTACGCTTTTTCACGATTTAATGTCCTAGCCCACCAACGTGGAAACATTCAAGTAGCTCAAGTTCGTTTTGCTTTTTAATTCTAATTTTAACAGATTCAGGACTCGAAACTTTGTTATATTTAACGTTTCAATAGTCTCACACATGTTTGAAACATTAGATTTTTGAGGGCCGTAAAGTAAAGTGTATCACTATACTTGCTTGTTTAGAAGCTTTGAACTTCCGACATATCGTAAATAAAAACTCAACCCTTGCACATAACTTATGAACAACTAAATTTCACTTGAAATTAACATCCAACTGCTTCAAAATATGATACATCATTTCATTGGGAATTACAATAATCCCTATACAAATTTCTACTGCCATATTGATTGTACGAAAACTACGAAGAAACATCAGCTACACTTTACAACACTAAACAGGACATCGCATGGTACGAATACTTTGTGCGTTTGTTCCTGCAAGTTTATACTAATTTTCAAAATTAGACGAGCCCAACTGAAAACTTTACAGAGTTGGAAGTATATCAAGGAAGAACTCATCAGTATAATTGATTTCGTATGGCAGCTACTTCACATTCACAACAACTTAGTAGATGAACCTAACCATGAAAAGTTGATTAATATGGTCTTGGATTCTTTACCCAATAGTCTGGATAGACTATTAAGACAGGAGCTAGTTCTGCGTCTGCGACATTTGAAACTCCCAGGGCATCCAACTTGCAAGAAAGAAATGTAGTTCTCTAGCTGAATCGAGATAGACACCATCTAGTTCCCGCACCATCTTCCCCTTTAGTGACCCTCCTGAGAACAGAACAAAATCATCGCAAACATAAGCAAGAACTGAAGACATCTGCTTCCCTCCCTGTTCATGCCAATAACAGAGACAGAGAGAAGATGAGAAGGGAAAGTGAACCTGAATTGATCAAGACCGGTAAGAAAACAAACAATCTTGCAATGAATAGTGCATCCTCTTCTCCCTCTTCCCCCTCTTACCCAGGAGTTGTCACCAGAAGTTCCACTGCCGGTAAGTTAAGCTCTCGTAGCTGAGACTTAAGTTTTCAGGTAAGAAGGGATGATTGTGATGGTTTGGGGAAAATGACTGAGTAAATCCGACAAAAAGTGTAACCTCTGGGAAGCAAGCAAACTTAAGTACATACGTACAAAATGCACGTGGCCTTCGAACTAAAATACACAACTTATATGAAAACATTTTGACCAATAACTACCACGCCTTCTCATTAATTGAGACGTAGCTCACAGATAGTCATATAGATTCTGATCTTTTTGATTCACGGTATGTAGCGTTAAGAGCTGACAGAAATCTTGCTTCCTGTTATAAGAAATCTGGGGGTGGAGTTATGTTGGCTGTAAATAAAAGATTTCGAGTGCAGCAAGTATCCTTCCCTGATATCCCTGGTGTTGATTGTATTCTAGCAAAACTCTTTGTAAATAATGTTACTTGCATATTTATGTGTGTTGTCTATATTGTAACTGCGTCTCCTATTTCAGTATACCAAGATTATTTTGAATTTATATATAGTGTGTTACCACCAGGAAGCAACATTCTACTAATAGGTGATTACAATATTTCTGAATTGAGAGGATCTGATTTCGATTTTCTTAACTCAACAACAACCTGCCGTGAACTATATAATTTGATGAATTTTTACAGTTCAAAATCTTTCAATAATGTTAAAAACATATAGGGTAAAACATTATATTTAGTGCTTTCTAGCTTTCAAAGTATTGTTGTAACGCACGAATATGACTCGATCGTTCCTGAGGATGTTTATCATCCTGCATTATTAGCTGAATTCATGTACACCAAGCGGATCAAAAATATGGCAAAATTACATACAATTGATTACAACTTTTCCAAAGCCAGTTACGAGCAATTGTATCGTGACATTGCATCAGTTAATTGGGAAAGTGTATCAGATAGCTTAACTGTCGATGATGCTGTTGACTCTTTCTATAATACATTATATGTCATTTTCGATAAATGTATACCACGAAAAGACAAACTAAAGTACCCTATCTGGTTCTCAAATTACTTAATTAAACTAACCAAGAAAAATGCGTATCACCGTAGAAAATGGAAACAAGCGATCGGAGATGTTAGTTATCACTATAATAAATTTAAAAAATTACGTACTGTCTCCAAAAAACAAATGTCTGCAGCCTATATAACACATTTCCGCAATTGTGAAACTGACATTTTAATTGAACCCAAAAGCTTTTGGACATTCATAAAAATTAAAAGACGAAAGTCAGAATGCAATGTGCTAAATCACGAGGGACAACAATAAAGTGAAGCAACAGCTATTACGAATGCATTCACGAAACATTTTCAAGTAGCCTACAATATGTCAAAATATAACATTGATACTTTAACTGAACACAATCGTTCTGAGATTTTAGTTAAATTATTTCTCGAACACATTGAACTGAAAGACGTAGAAAAAGCTATTAAAAAACTGAAATCTCGGACATCTTTCGGGGCTGACAAAGTCCCATCTTTTATTATCAAAGGTTGTACTGAAATACTAAAATATCCACTGGAAGCAATTTCAATAAATCTCTAGCAACCTGTGAGTTCCCTGCCAAATTTAAACTTGCCGATGTCTGTCCCGTTCCTAAAATTAGTGGCACGAGTAATGATATTAAAAATTATCGCCCAATTGATATAACATCTGCGCAAGCCAAAGTATTTGAAATTATTATACATGAACGTGTATACTCAGACGTTCGCTCAATTATCTCGCCCTTCCAACATGATTCTTGTTAAATAAATCGACTGTAACTAACCTTGTTGAATTCACACATATTTTAGCCAGACAAATTGATAATAGAGGTCAAGTAGACGTAATTTACATAGACTTTTCGAATGCCTTTGGTGGTATTAATCATGACATCCTACTTAGCAAGCTTGTAACATTCAACTGCTCAGAAAAACTTCGCCAATTAATAGCATCCTATTTGTGTCACCGTAAACACCGTGTTCGTTACAAAAAATAGTATAACCGAGGAATATGTTGTAAATTCTGGTGTGCCTCAAGGATCGAACCTTGGACCTCTTTTGTTCTTATTATTTGTAAATCACTTGCCTGCTGTCATAACATCCTCCAAGAAACTTCTTTTTGCAGATGATTTAAAAATCTATTGTAGTATTTACTCCGAATTGGACGCGGTTTCCTTACAAAATTATATTAATGCAGTTTCCAATTGGTGTAAATCAAACATGTTATTATTAAATATTAATAAATGTAGTGTGATGTCATATAAGAGAAAAACAAACTATTTGAAATTCGAATACAAATTTAATGACTCTCCACTAGTTCGTGTAGATTCTATTACTGATCTTGGTGTAACCATTGAATCTAACCTGTCATTCGACATGCACATAAATCGCCTTGTTAGCGAAGCTTACAGGAACCTCGGGATTGTAATGAGGTTAAATAGCGATTTCTCGAATATTTATGTCTTAAAAGCTTTATATGCAGCGTATGTTAGGTCAAAGTTAGAATACACAGCAATAATATGGGATCCTAATACACAGAAGAAGTCTCGGCAAATTGAAATTATACAGTCTAAATCTGTACGATATTTGACATACAAAGAAACTAGAATATATCCTAAATTTGAAAAGTACTTAGACCTTGTAAATAAGTTCAGGTTACAATCTCTTGAAAACAGAAGAGTTAATTTTCTCTTAACTTTCCTACACAAACTCTTACACAGTAAAATAGACTCAGGAAGCGTATTATCTGAATTAGGGCTGTATGTACCGCATAGAGTAACTCGACCGCGTAATGCTGTCTTTCACCTTTCGGTCCAAAGAACTAAAGCAATGGACATATCGCGTATTAGGAGAATGTGCTCATTATATAATTGTATACTTAAAGAATGTCCTGAGATTGATATATTTAACATAAATATGAAAGAATTCCATTCTTATATAAAACAATGAATACTTTATGCATAATATGTTACTATGCAGCTCTAAATATGTATGTTACACCTGTGCATGTATGTAGAAAATGTCATATGTGTATGTTGAACACCACAATTAGGCTATTAACCTGTTGTGTTCAATAAATATATAAATATATATAAACTAGAGGAAAAAAAAGAGACAGTCAGCCAGTTGGTAGAATATCTAGCGGAATTAGAGTTTCCGAATACTTATGAAATACAGAAGAAATCTGATCAGTTGTCTGCCGCTCATTCCTCGATGAAAATAAAACAAATTATATTTGCTGGTGGTGAGTTGGGAAGAAGAAAGGTACAAAATGTTACTGTGGATAATTCAAAGGTACATTTTGGAACAGAACTGAAAATGGAGTTAGTAATAATAGAACTTATCGTGGGAATAATGGTGAATTGAGAAGAAATTGGAGGAGAACATATCAAAATAATGACAATAGAAGAATTATTGTGTATGACGAAAATGAGAGATTTCGAAATCGGATTGGTTTTAGAAACAGAAGAATGTATAGAAATGATAGAGGAGACGATTCAGATAGAAGCAACAATGAAAATTCATGTACTAGAGCTGAATGTAATAACGATAAAAATGTGAGAGGAGTTGAGAGAATCAATGAAACAAATGCTTTCCGTCAAAGAGATAAAATTATGACAAGAGAGATATCCACTCATGATTGAGTGACTACTAGTGGACGACAAACTGACGATAGATCTTTGACTAGATCTGTGACTACTACAACTGCTACTTTCAATAGTTGCTCATGCTGTGGCAACGAAACTGTTGTAACTAATAAATGTTACTTAACCAAGCAGGCGACCATTAACGGAGTCGACCTGTGGTTGCCCTAAGGATCAAGAATTGCGACTGGTTTCTAGTGATGAAATTGTAAATAATGTTTGCCATGAGAGTAGTGCATTTCAGTTTAATGTTTGTTTTATAACAGAGGAAAGTGACAGTCCATGGAAATTCTTACAAGTACAATTGAAGCCTAGCTGTGTCTATTTCAGAACGCGAAGAAAATGGTTTTTGATTCATCAACGAAATCTTTCATAGTTGTTTGTTTGGATGATGTTATTTGCTGTCCAGAAACGGAAGTTGAACATTTTCAAGAGCTCGAGTTCGTAATTAAGGCATTTGCTGATTTCAAACTTTCGTTGAATTTCTAGACGTGTAATGTTTTAATGAAATAAATTTCGTTTCTTGGCCATGTAGTCAACGGTAAGGAAATTAACTTAAATTGAAAACTTCATAGCACAATCTTAAATTTCCCGTAGGCTTAGACAAAGAAGCAACTGCGTAGATGTATTGGATTAACTAACTGGTGTAGGATGTACATTAATAACTTTGCTTGCATGATAAATTTATTACGGAAGGAAGTTAAATTCAAATTACTGAACAATAAGTTAATGTTCTTAGCAACTTCTAAAAGGCTTGGTTTCTGCACCGGCAGTTGCGCGACTCGACCAGAGTAAACCTTTCGAGAATTTATCGAATGCCTGCGAGACTGGTTAAGCATGTTATTTGGCGCAACTTCAAGAAGAGAAATATGTAGTGTTAGCTTAGGATAGAAGGAGAGTAAAGCCTACTGAGTTTTCCGTTAGAACGTTTCAACTTGAATTCATGGCAGTGGTTTTCCTTTGCAAATATTTTTCTGATTTTATAATTGGAAAACCTCTTTCAGTTCACACAGACAACAAAACTGTGACTCATATGCAGAGTTTGAAGAACTTAGATGCTAGAACAAGTAAAATTATTTTCAAATTACAACAGTTTGATATTACTTTCAAACATATTGCAGTTAATGATAATTTGGATGCAGCAATTTTATCTAGTTACCCTCAAGAAGAACAGAAAAACACTCCAACTCAATACTTAGTAAATACAATTTTTCCGCAACTGAGTAATCACAAGTTGGTTGGTACTTGGTAGGAAGAACCAACAAAAAATGAATAATGATATAAGTTCAATACTCGATCAGAACAGGGTTCTACATGAATTTGTAAACATCTATTTTTATTATTTTGCAAGGGAAAGAATGCCAGCGATCCATGATGTTTGGTAGTTCCCAAAGGTTTGGTGAAGATACCTGTTTCAGACTTACATAATAAGAGCCATTTGAAATAGCTAAATGCTATAAATTGAATAAACAACTTTTCTATTGGAAAGCTATGAAACGGGATAATACCAACTAAGTTAGCGATTGTGTGAATTGTGGTAAAACGAAGATAGTAGCTGAAACTTTAGCGATTGAAACGTACCATATAAAACCTACTAAGACCCACGAAAAATTCTGTATCGACCTAATTCGCAAGCTTCCGTGCAGTTCAGGATATTACAACATTTGTTCTCTCTTTGATGTCTATAGCAAGTTCATTACTTTGTATCCTTTACGAACCGCAATTTCCAATGAATTACTCGCTGTGTTGAAGACAAATTATGTGTACCAATATCCTGCTCCACAAGTGATCCTAACAAAACAAGCTTTGCAGTTTAATCCGTGTCTTTGGAGAAAAAAAATGTATATCATAAAATATTCAGCTCAGAATTATATAAGTCCTTATAATCCTAGAGCTAATGTAGTTGAGCGGCATCATCAACATGTAAACTCGTTGATTCGTTTATACTGCCATATGCATAATATGAAGTGGAATTCTTGTATAGGGGAAATAAAAACCTTAGTGAACAACTCGATTTCGTTGGTGACAGGATTTTGTAATTCCAAAATCTTGAACTATTCTGCTATAGATAGTTTTAAACGTACGGTCCTTTCGCCAGAAAGTTTCGTGCTATTGACAATCGTAGTAGGTATCAATTGATTATTTTAATACCGAAAGGAGTCGCAAAAGAAGTTTACTTAGCAAAGATAAAGGTACTACAGAGCTGAAAGTAAATTATTTAGTTTTTATTGGTGTTATAATCGTAGTTCAGCCCTCGACAAGATAATAGCCAAATATCTGCTTTGTTATATAAGCCCGTTCCTTGTGAAGGCTGTTCTGAAGAAAAGTGCTTTATTATATTCACTAGATAGAAATGACATAAATTTTCGAATTTGAAGCTATTTAATTCGAGACAAGAGAAAAGAAATGATCTGTTGCGAGACACTGGTACTAAGCTTCATTAAGAGAATATAATGTAAAACACTCTCTCCCCAAGGCCAGACAGACATAAAAGCAAGCAAGATGCCCGTGGTGCCCTGTCGCCCAAAAAAGGGATTGCCAAAAATTTCTCATAACGTTACTAAACCTACTTGGGAGACAAGCCTACATTACGCCACTGAAGAGGGCACAAAAAGCAACCGCTATCGGTCCTGTAAACAAGGCGGTTATCTACACTTCGATGTTAGTTTCATCTTAATACTCATCGAAGACAATATTCGCACTAGTCTAGAACACGAAGCATGCATGTAAGAAGTCCAAACAGAAATGCCAAAACACAGAGAAGTTGGCGAAAAGTAAAAGGCTAAAACACGAAGAAAAGACCCTAAAGGAAAAAGTGGGAAGACTTCCGCGAGAACATCCCGCACAAAACAGCACTGAAAGACCCACGTCAGTTTCCAAAACCTGCATCCTCCGAGCCCTATGCTCATGCAGAAGAAAACTTCAGACATGCGCAAAGAAAGCAGTTGAAGGATCGTCGAGAAAAAATATCTAAAACTCAAAACGGTGAATACATAGCACATTCCTCCTTATTCAGGTACCACTCTCGTCGCCTTCACCATAACTCACTTTCCATAAACGCAAAAAAGTGACATCGAACTAAGAACCACCAGACTGAACCCAGTTCCCGTCCGTGGAGCAGTAGTCGACCCTTGCACTTCGACACTATAAGGACGGTTCGGCCCTGTGGACGCCTGTGCACCCGACTCAGGTCCAGAACTGCAACGTCTTACCGATATACAACATACTACCTCGTTCTTACAAGCTTAAACCACACATTCTTCGCCCAGTACACGAAGTTCTGAGGACCAGACCTACTGAACGGTTAGTCACTAAATGTACAAGGTCCAACCCAGCCACGCGTAAGTTAGCATTGATCGCGAAATTTAGATAAACCTAATTTGTTTGACTGTTCACTAATATTTACTACCGTAACTGATCAACAAATCCGAACCTACTTTCATGTGAACCATTTACATGTAGGAAAATACAATCATATACATGTAGGAAAATATCACTTCGCGGACTAGCATGACGAAAAGTTGATAACCTTCAAACAGCTGTACACTATGATGGTAAACTACCTATTTCTTAATGAAAACCTTCACACAAGGACTGATAAAAATATATTTAGTTTCGCTTAGGAAAAACAAACGCAATGCAAAAGGTTTTTGATCACTGAATTTAATAGGAAAAAGTTTCTGCATAAATGCTTTAGCACATATAAACGTGTTTACAAAAGTGATGAAGAAAGAAATCACTTCACACCACATACATGAACAAAAACCGCCATATGCTTCTCCTTGTCCACTTCCCGATTTAACCAATATTTAAGTTCAAACGTCCTACTGATGCATCTAATATTCTGCTATTAACAGCTGTGCTCTTAGAAACCGCTACAAAGTGTACTTCTCAGACATGGAGAGGCTGCTTTATCATAATTTAATTATATATATACTTGGTTGCTTTGATAATTTGACCTTGTATGTATAATTTTCCACGCAGTTTTTGTTAAAACAGCCTTTACAACCTGTCCACCATGATGAACTGTCTCTTTCAGCAACTAACCAACCAGAGGCGATAATCCAACCGGAACCAAAGAAGAGGAACGGGCAGGGCCCAGCAACCTGACTAACGTAGCGAAAATAAATGCAACAATCGAAGATTAAAGATTGTTTATAAAGATTAAAACCAAAGAAAATTTAATGAAGAATAAGACAATAAGATGTTTAAAGAATAAATATGCAATACAAGAAGAAATAAAAAAAACAATAAAACCCACCAATGCAACAATGTAAGAGATAAATGGATAGGGTCGGCAAATAACACTTGGACTAATAAAAATCTCTTTTGATGTGCCGCTGTTTGCTGAAGAAAAGATAACCTTCGTCTCTCAACCAACAGAGCTAGAAAAAGAAGAAGAAAACACACAAAAATAAAGGAGAGAGGGTAAGATATGCAACGAACACCCGATGGTGCGGGCTGGTCGTTACAAGAAGATATGAAGGATTCTGGATAATGAATAATAATTATTAGGTTGGATTTAGAAAGTACTGGAAGCGCTAAGGATCACTTGGAACCTACATGCATGACATTTTTTTCATCTTTTATAATTTGTTCTTTTATTTCTTCGGAAACCTTAATGTAACAAGTTTTTTTGCTTCAGCCGGGGTACTGTGTAGTCAACCAGAATGGGCATCAATGAACCAAGAAAGAAGATAATTTTTATAACGAAAATTAATGTTAAATGAGTACTGGGCATAAGGACCGTTTTCTGCCTTCTACCAACTCTAATTAAATTTTGTATGTAATAACTAGACTATATGGGAGTTTCAGTAAGTCTGATCTTTTGTGTATACCACTTCCGGTTATCATGGAAAGTGCGTCCAAAAATGACCACTTCCGGATTCCAGTTTTTATAGTGTTGTTCAAAATAAATTATAATATCTCAGGAATGGCGTAAGCTATCAAATCCAAATTTCGTATGGGAAGTACAAATACAATGAGAATCTTACACAATAAACCAAAAGACCATATCTTTAACCGTTTCGGAGATATCAATTAGTTTTCTTATGTAAACGTTCAATTTTCGTTATCAAAAATACACTTTTCCCATTAAACAATGTGTTGTTTAACAATCAACCCAGATAGTTACGAAACGATGCTTCGCTCAAATAATCTCCATATAATGTGGAAGAACATATCCAAAAGTCATTTTGTAACTGATGGCGGCTGATGGAAGAAACATTATATACTCTAAAGATATATACTTGCGGATTCTAAGTTTTATAGTGTTGTTCCACATAAATTATGATATCTCTCACATTCATTCTCTCGACAACCACCTCCTATTGAGATCATTCGCCAATGAGGTAGACCTGCGAAACGCACCCACGGACTTCTTTGCCTCGAAGACCGCCGACTTTTATCACCAGAGTATTGTGCAGCTGCAGGAACGTTGGCAAAAGGTGTTGGATACTGATGGAGCATACTTAGACACCTAAAGGTAAGTACCGTCCACTCTCTTTGTTTATCACTGTTCTAGAACGTCAAAAACTTTTTTGATTGCCTTGTATGAAATGGCTTCATTTTCAGTGAGAGTACACGAATAACTGTTTCGTTTATTGATATGTGTTGTGATACGTATAGAAACGATTAACGTATTGACACTGTACTCAACTGACGATTAACATTGTATAAGATAAAGTATTTTTGATTATTTGAATTGAAATTTGAACTAAATGATCTTAATTTTGTTCCAGTTGAAGTTATGCGTAACCAGCACTTGACGATGTATTATTTATAAGATAATGTGTTGCTGTGGTCTGATTGATGCGTTTTGAGTACGTGATGTATATGATATTAACAGAATAAGAAACATATCGCGTTTATTACAATTTTGTTTCTCCTTAAAAAAAAGTAATGTCCCTGGGTTGCTGTCGACAATTGAGAGTATCAGCATTGATCAGTGGGTCATTACAAGAAGACCACTTAAAATTATTGATGGGAGAAGGCAAAATAAAGACTATGGTGTTAACAAGGCAATTAAGAATATATCATTGACTTGAAGTTTTCACTTATGTATTAGAGTAAGTCTATACCATTTGTTTAGAAACTATTTTATCAGCGTAACCTGTAGAGTAATTGCTATTATTTCAAACTTTAAAAATATAGA
The DNA here is from genome assembly GCA_022664845.1 of Lepisma saccharinum. Classification (NCBI taxonomy): domain Eukaryota; kingdom Metazoa; phylum Arthropoda; class Insecta; order Zygentoma; family Lepismatidae; genus Lepisma; species Lepisma saccharinum. Next base: position 12,745 of record JAGDQP010047016.1, read on the forward strand.
CCTGGGTTTGATACCCAACCAGCCACCGTTATTTTTTTATATTTTTTTTGTTTCATAAACTGAGAGCTGTTAACAAAGATTCGTCTCCGGTTGAAAAATTACGAGGTATCACTACGTAGAAAAAGAGGTTAATTGTGTATGTTTTATAAGAACAAAAATAATATACCATAGTTTTCATAATTTAATTTGTTCTTTTCTCTCCCTCTATTACCTGACGTTTCCTTATCGTATCTTCTTCTCTTTCTCCGTTTCTTGTTTTATGTTCTTCTTTATTTCTATTCTTACTTATTACTTCTGTCTTAATCTTTCTTAATTTCTCTCTCTCTCTCTCCCTCCCTCTTTTTGTGCGTATGAATGTTCCAGAGTTGAAACCGGGTCACTCAGATGACCTGTTCACGCTGTCTCATTCAAACAAAAGTGACCCGACGACTCAGTGCCATGATTCAGATTTGACCCCAAGGACCCGATTTACCAGTAACCTGATTGACATGTTTTTGAAAACTTAATTCACTCGGAATTTTGGCGTCCTATTTTTTGTGCTCGGGGGTAATATCCCCGGTCCTAGTTAACCATGGAAGAAACACTGTTCAAACGCAAAGAAATAATTAAAATCTCTCCTTTGTTCTTCGTTCTACCGGGTCTTAATCAGGTCAGACCGGGTTCACATCTTAGATCCGGTGATGCCGTCCAAAACTTGACCCGGTGACCTGTTTCAGCTCGGGCGTTTTCATTATATCTGTGCGAATTGTTTCAAACATTAGTTCATTACTGTTGTAATTATTAGACCGTTATATTCGTAATAGGTGGAATCCCGAGTTTTATTTTCGGAACAGATAAGTTTTCAGAAATGAACAGAAACTGTTCCCTCTTTTCGTTATTGCGAAAAGAGAAAATATATTTTTATATCAGTTTTGCTCAAAACTCGATTCCATCCGATAATTTAACAACATACTATTGAATGTGCTTTATTCACGTTTGAAATGTGGAATATGTAAGGTTTGCTATGCCCATAAGGAACATGCCGTTATTGCTTTGAATATTTGTAACTTTTCATTTTGATAAAGTTTGGACTAGCAATCTTTTTCCTTCAGTTAGAAATTTAGCAGAAAGATTATAAATCATTCATTTTCTTTTTCATGTTCGATTTGTACTAGTAGTCTAGAATGGAAGGTATGGCGTTCTGTACTTACTGGTTTTTCAATGTATTCCTACCAGTAGGTTCAAAAAACCCCACCGAATTTGCAACCGAACCAAGCGCACATGTAAATCACGTGTGTTAACTGTTTGGCATTATCCTAGATGTGTCTCAGAACTCTCCAGTTACACTGGCAATCATGAGTATTTAATCTGACCACCAAATTCGGTCGCCATTTCGAAAATGGCTTAATTCAGTTTTAAACCACTCGTCTAAATTTTCTAGTTGCCCTGCAAATATATAATACAAAAGTCACTTCTACCTCGCTGTTGGATCTCTTGGAACTGTACTTTATAGTGTTAGATTCTTTTGATTTTTTAATGCTTTTATATTCCATAATTTTGTCTGTTCTCTTCTTCCTCCTCCTCCTCCTCTTCTTCTTCTTTTATCTCCCATGTTCTCTAACCTCTTTTCTCCCTCTCTTACTTCTCTGTGTCTTCCTAACAGTCATCCATGGGTTTCACTTTTTCATTGTGTGTATTTAAGTTACTTCCAGCAGCATCTCATGTTTTATCACACTTTTTTCATTTCACCTGTACTAATTCATGTATATTTGGTAATTTCTGTGCTCACGTTGTTTGCTGAATTTCATTTTGGGAGAGAGACGGGGAAAAGAGAGCGAGAAGTCTCTTTACCAGAGCTGATTGGTAGATAAGAAAGTGTTTATTGGGTTCCTATCTGCACGGCGTTCTCAGTCGGATGTTTTTATGCGAAGTGTACAATAGATACGCACAGAATTTCGCTTATAATCCATTCGCCAATTACAAACTTTGCTGGAATGAGTGTATGGGATACAACTTCAGATATCATGATCTCTTTCGCGGCGATATCGCACTCTCTTCGGAAACCTATAGCCCCGAAACCACATATCTTTACTTTTTTTTCAATGTTTGAAGGAAGTTTTCTTTTGGGGTGGGGGTGGATGGGGGGGGCTTTTATGATAAATTTTTGTTTTTAGAATTTCTGCCTACCAAATTTGGTCCACCCAATGTATATGTTTTCAAGTCTGCTATTTTCTTTTTTAAGACCTGTATAATAAATAAACTGATTAATTATGATTAGAATGAATAGTGTATTGAATTAATACATTACAGTCTCAAATATTGGAAACTTATCTCTTATTAGGAGCTAACCGTTCTTCTACAACAATTTGACTTCGCACGAAATTTTGCAATCTATTTTCTACATAAATATAAAATCCC
>JAGDQP010047017.1:0-10129 GCA_022664845.1 Lepisma saccharinum
CAATTGTACAGATGTTTCTATCTGCTAATTTCTCTCCATTTTAGTCAAACAATAATAAAAATAACGATACGTATTTGTTTTTGAACTTTATTTATGGCTTTTAGGTAACTCATGCCGGGATAGGGTGGGAGAGAGGACGTTAGAAGGTAGTCGGCCAGGCCTAGTTCTCTTTAAGTACCAACTCGACATTTGCTTGGAAAGACAGGAAAGAAACTGGAAAAACTCATTCCGGATAGGTAGCTGCTTGTGTCGTTTCCAGGACCTTCCGATTGCTAAGTAAACCCTCTACGAACTGAGCTACGGCCACTTGGTAATCGATGTACAGTGTTCATTTAGGCTACTAAATTTATAATGTAGAAAGAATCAATTTGAAACTACATGAACATTTCCGATCACTTTATCCCTGATTCAAAATGTGTCGTAAGATTTCTACACTCTAAACTTGAATAAAACATTTTAGTAAATGTAGTTCGGGGGGGAAGGGGAGGAAGTTATAGGCCTATCAGCACCGTCAAGTTAAAAATTAGTTGTTTAAAAATATACATCTTTTAGCATCCAGTCGACTGCTCCACACGATATGATTTAACAATTTAACAGTGAGTAGATAAAGCACCAAAAGACAAAAAACATCTGATATGTTCTAACGGGCGTAGAGCTTAACTTTTCATATAGGGAAGGTAGATTCACGCTGAACGACCATCTATTATGACTAAGGTTATATCTGGTTTTCCTTGGTCGCACTAGGAAAATGATGGAGTGATACCTTAAAACCAGGACAATTTCTTCCCTAATCCTTTCCGTTATTGTTGCTTCCAATGTAAAATGATCTGGATCGTACCTGGAGTTCGTTAAATAAATAAATAAAAATGTAATACACAATACACGAAAACAATACACAATACAGAATTAGATGCAGAGATCGCCAGAATGAAACTGCATTACGTGAATATACTACCTTAACATAGCTTCTTTTTAAATTGTTTAAATTGTATTTCTCGGTTAGATTCGAGTACGGATGACAGAAAGTCAGGATATCAGATACCGTGATAACGCATTCTACTGTATTCACTTTTCAAGAATCGGATAATACGGATTCCTTGCGTTGATAACCCGGATGTGCATCCGGGCTTGGCCATCCATTCGCTTCTAATCAGCGGTTCCCAAACTGGATTCCCGATGGGGGGCACATTGAACGTAGTGGTTTATAACATATGTAGGTCCCGTCCTTAAGATGTCATCTCCATAGAATGGTGAACCTTATTCAAGGACCTACGTATCATAAACGTGCCTCGTGGCAGAACACAAACTATAGATGGAAGGCATATTCAGGAACTTTCGTGTCATCTCCCGGCAGAACACAAATCAATATCACACATATAACTACTGCCTCATATGAATGTCGACCGTCGGCAAGTACGTTCGGAAGACAGTTACGAATAATCCCATCCCGGCAGTTACCTGGTGAAACAATAAGACTCTGGATAGATCTGATCAGCATTTCTTAAATACGTGTACATAGAATCTAGTTGAGACACATCCAAACCAGCGTATCGTCTGACTGGACTGATACAATTTAACAGTGGATCTGAATGTAACTGAATGATGCCGTAATTACGTGCGTTTTGTTTCTTGAAAGAGCGTTTTAAAATAAATTTAACGTCGTTTATACGTCATTTTTTGATTATTTGTAACATCAACTTTTGGAACTTAAGAACCACAGACATTCCCACAAATGTATGACGCAGAGTACCCATGTTTTCCTCATATCGATTTCCAACTATCTTTAAAGTAAAATTGGAAATTTACAAATTCGATTAAAAACATCACTGAATTTTATCAACAAACAACAATTTTTCTCTCATTTCGAAATGTTTTTACACTTAACACCATGGGACAGAAATCAGAGAAAGTTACTTTGTCCCTAGCAATTGTCCGCTTATAAGTACCAGATGGACATTAACCATGAAGTTTTGAACAAATTTATTTGAATGGTAATTTGTTAAAAAGGTTGTCAGTCATTACTTGCGCTTTGAGACTTTAAATTTGGGTTAATTTCGGAATTAAAATAACTATATAATTTCCAGCTCAACAGAAAGATGCAGCGACGAAATAAGATAACGTTATCAAAATTACTATTTTCTTCTCATAGACAAGTTTAAATAGTTTTCCTTTCAATTTTCCAAGAACTCTTTCGTTGTGAATCATGTCCTCTTATCAATTCACTATTCGTTTGTCGAAGTGGCCGCGGAGTATTAGCTTAGAAATATCAACGTCTGCAAATTATGACCTCATAACCTGAGTCAATCAGTCAAATTTCACATCAGAGGATTCCGTAACTGTTATCCTGTCTACTTCTCAGAACTGTAAAATAAACTTCCCATATTTTTAAGTGAAACCAAAGGAATTGTGGGTGTAGAGACTTGGAATTTTAATTGCTGATAAATACTGATTAATATTCTTCACAGAAAAAATGAAGCTATCCCCTGTACGAAGCGTCTGGTAGTTTATAGACTGCAATATGCTCGAAAATTGAGGGGCTCAGTGGAAAAAGGTCACATGCCCCATCCCGATGAAAACTGACATTTTTACCTTATTGTCATCAAGTGTCTCCTCCCGTAACACAGTACAGCCGATTCCAAAAAACCTGCCCAAAAGTAAAAATAATAATAATAAATAAATAAAATATATATTACTAGTTATGGATTTTTTCATGTTTGGTTGGTTACAGTTCATCTGTAATGGTCAGAAATTACTTATGAAAGTGTTTATTTCCTTTTGCCTGTCCCAGAATAGGAGTCGCAGAGCTACCTTTGTTCGATTGGAATCGATTGTGTTACTGAGTCAGTAAACGACGCACGGGTTGAAAGTTGGATAAAAACTTTAGATTGAAGCAGATCGTAATCAAATAAAATGGAATTAACGTATATATATATATAAAGTTACGAAATAATAATTTATCAAGTGAAACTATAATTGTTATTGATTTTTATTAATTGAAAGCTTTAAAATATATGTTATTATGAAAAAGGTCTATGTTGCTCCATGGTCAGACTTATTCTAAGTTATAGTCAAATGTATTTTCTTCAATATAAAACAAAACAATTCTGCCCGAAGTTGCCTTTTTTGTTATTTAATCGTTTCAAAATGGCGGACCCAAAAATACATTTTCCACTCAGTTTGAGCTAGAGCTAAGAAATTTGGCACATAGGTGATATATCACGAGTAGTTTAGGAAAAAAATACAATATATTGAAAAAGTCGCCATCTTGGATCCAAAATGGCCCCCAAACCTATTGTTGTATAGAGTGCAGAGCCTAAACCGCTGGAGCTAGAAACACCGAATTAGATATGAACGTACATAATCACTAGTAGGTTAATAAAATATTACGAATTGTTTCGAAAGACGCCATCTTAGATCCAAAATGGCGGTCCCAAAAAATCCATTTTCAAACAACATTTCAGCTAAAGAAACGAAAATTGTCATAAACGTGCATCATCACGAATAGTTTAAGTAAATATTACAATATGTTGACAAAGTCGTCATCTTGAATTCAAAATGGTCGCCCAAAATCCAATCAGGAATCATTTATTAAAAAAAAAACAATATCATATTTAATTAAAAACAATTATCATTTAAGTATACGCCAATGTATTAAAATGTTAAGGGGGTTAAATTTTGCAACTCGGACTTAAAGTTCGTAATCAGCGACCCAAAAAACCATGGCCATGATATTAAACTTGATTGTAACATGATATACAGGTTAGTTCACGAATATAGTTTGTCAATAGGGGATGAAGGGGGTTACAGTTTGCAATTGTGACTTCAGATCCATAATCATCGACTTAAAAAAAAAAGTATAGATTCTGAGATCATTCACTTGCGTTTTTGACTTTTGGCCAGATTTTTTTTAATCGGCCGCACTGTGCGTACTGACTGTGCCTGTGCCCATTTTCCCACTGAGCCCCTCAGTTTAGTATCCATTTCGTATTCGTAAGCTGAGAAAAGAGTGCAGGTGTTGTGAAAATGAACTCGAATTAAGATTTTCTTTACAAAGTAACGAGAGATTAACTTCTGGCAAGCTTCATTTGCACCTACCTTTATATACTGATAACTTATAGGTCATCGGTATTAGTTTTAATTTCAAATGTATGCACTTAGAAACGACTTGGTTTTTGTAAGGTCGCAAATAGAAATAAACTAATCCCTCTATACGAAATGATTAAAGAAACGAAAGCTAAATTGCAGACTATAAACAATAATGAATGGGTGTACAAAGCTATCGCACACCTTCACGAGTCTCTAGGAATTCATCTGCGTATCACTTGATAATAATAATAATAATAATAATAATATATATATATATATATAAACACAATTTAAATGGGAGAAAAATGACACTGAAAAAAATCATTTTGACATAAGAAATCCCGTGAGAACAATAATTTATGTCTATCGTTTCATCTATACATATTGTTTATTTATTATTATTATTATTATTGGAATACTAGCACAAATTTTCATTTCAGCGCTTCGCGTTATTGGGTGCGCTGTCTAACTTAGTTTTCGTTTCACTTCTTGACGGTACTTTTATGTATATGATTTGTACGATACTTGTAAATGTATCCCATCAAGAAAATAATCGAATGCAGGGAATCTTTGAGTATAAAAAAGCCAGCTCAACAACACTACAAAGTTTTCATCTTTGTAAATTTACTTTAAGACTCGTGTCACTTCAATATAATATTTAAAAGTATCACGCTACGAGGAAATTAAATAATTTAAAAACAGATCGACAAGGCCTAGTTCTTTTAACTGGATAGCCGGAGCAGAGGAAACGGACGATATTTCCCCATCGAAATGTTCACCACAAGTTAAAAGAAGGCTATGATTGTTTAAAAACTAGAATACAGTTCAGCCTTATCCCAGGATACATCTATTATATCCATAATTAAAATAAATTATCTATTCCCCAATCACTCTCAGAATTATAAAACACCTTTTACAACATTTTAAAAACACCTTTTACACATCCTTAAACGCTTCCGATCAGTATTTTGTTCGAAGCTTTCACATAGGGCTACGGAGTGTACCAATTAATGGTTATATTATTACCTTTTTCACCTGAAACCTTGTGTATGGTAAATGTTTAATTTCAAAAAAGAAAAATAATAATAATAATAAGTCGCCGTGACCGGGACCCAAACCCGGGTATCTCGATTCCTGGTTTGTTTTTCTGTCCATTACACCACCACGGCACTATCAATTTTCTGTATTGCTGGTTGAGGCACTCCATTACAGGCGCATATCTTAGTTCGGGAATCTTCAACAATCGTACGGGGCCGCGGTGATTTCGTGATAGAGCGCTCACCTCTGGTGCGTGGGGTCACTGCCTCGATCCCGGCTTCTGAGATGTGGGGGTGGTTCTCGCGGTTCTCCAGTTTCCTCCCAACTTCTTCATTCCATCAAGTCTACCAAACATCATCCATTCGCCCTAAGCCAAAGTTGCCTATAGGCCTTAAATTCAAATTCAACTCAGCAATCGTACAGCGCGAAACAACATATTATTAGCTTTTTTTACAAGAGAGCCTTTTGTATGGTAATTATAGATCCCATGGCAACTGGCAGTCCCGTTTACGGCAGTTATCAATTTTTTTTAGTGATAATTAATGATTTTGTTAGCCTATCCGAGAAAAGAAGTAAAACGTAGGGAAATAGGAACAGAATGTAGGCAGCCTAAATCACTTCGGAACTATGAAGAACAGGGTAAATTCGTAATTTTCCTCACTATACAGCGTAGAAATTCGATGTAAAACTACCGAGCTGCCGTAGCTCAGTGGTAGGGCGTTAACGTAGCATTCGGGAGATGGTGGAGTGATTCAATTCCAGCGAAGATCACCTGACTGAAGTTTTTATGTTCTTCCTCAGTCACACCTGGCAAATGCCGGGATGGCACCTTCAATACAGGTCCTGGCCGAATCCTTTCCCCTCCACTATCCCGGCTGAGCCTTTCATGCCTACAAAATCAAATTCGATGTAAAAATAAACCTTTATCCGCGCACTGATAACTCTTTCTATCGAATTTCCTTCCCAATTGCAACAGATTTACTTTCTTCCTTCCCTTCAAGTTTACAACAATGGGCTCGAGATCTTATGATTTCCTGAAATTTACCTCCATCTTTCAAATGCTAATTCATAGTGCTATTTGTAAACATACAAGAACTGAAGATACAACGTTGAAACGAACAATCACACTTGAATCAAGGTAACAAATTCAAGTCCCGGTCGAGAAGCATGCTGATTGGCGCTCTGCCCGGAAGGCAGCTCCCTCGACAGGTGAACCGATGGTGGTTGGCCATTGCTTTCAATTGGATGAAGGAATCTTACGGATTTAGTTCAAAGTGGTCCCCGAACCACTACGTTCAATTTGTTTCCATCGGGAATCGAATCCGCGAACCCTTGATTAAATGGCAACGGGACGGTACTACGATACTGTGGAGGAAATAACGCTGAGATAATCATGCTCTCTGTAAGACACTGAATTAAAGACTAAAACTTACCCCGCTTTCCCGGCCACTGCAGTAATTCCAGAACTGTGAAGCTTCATGGGGTGAAGTATAATTATTCATGCTCCCTCGCATTGCCGTATTGCTACATGTAGTTGTTGGATCAGGAAGAATATACTCAGGAGTTGAAGTAGCACGAGAACGGACAACACTGTTCGCAATCCCACCACCACCAGCAGCACTTTGGCCAAACTCTGTTGGGCGCATCATCATCTCGCTTCGAATAGGAGCTCGCAAGAAACTAAACCCATGTCGCCAAGCCGTCTGGAGTGTCGAACTAATGTCAACAAAAATGTTGCTGGTCAGCAAGTGTCCAGGGTGTATGGTCACGCTTTCGCAACAGGTTCTAGAGTTTAGAAGTGGCAACACCGTCAATGTTGCCAGATACGAACACTAATAAATAAGATCCAGAGCTTCTTCACGGAGAGACAACACTATGGGAAGGCAAGATGGGAAGGAATTTTGTACACAAAACACATACTTAGTATATGCACTACAGCAGTGTATACTAACACATCAGACACACGTAAATACGTACAAGGTGAGCTTCGGTTATAAAGATCCCTATGCTTTCAGTGCCACCTGGTGATAGTTCCCCACTGTTCATGCACCTGCACTTCCCCCGCTGGTTTGTCGAAAGATTCACTTTGATCAAAACACTGAAGTATTGAAGTTGCCAGTGACGAAGTCCTGAGTACTGACTACTGAGAGACAAACACTGTGAAGTACGAAATGCTCTATATTGACGCGAGGTACCATCAATGTAATACAGCGACTCCAGCCCGACTACGAGAGAACAAGCGTCGGTTTCCCCCGCTCACTCAGTCTCTCTCTCACACACAGACACACACACTCATTCACATACACACACGTGCGCGTATACATATATACACACACATGGTTGCTTCTGGCTTCGCTTCGGGGACGAATGGTCCGCGCCGTGACGAGTAAAGGCAACAAACGGCAAGGAGCCAAGTCTCAAGTGAAATAAGTGTAGGAAAATATAGCCCAATTTTTGTTTGCCGCACACAAAAGAGTTACATAAGATACATTTCATCGATTTTGATTTTCTTTTATGCTAATTAGCTACCATACGTGGTATTAAGTCTTCCGCGACTGGTGGGGTGAAAAGGAAAACTGTTCGAACCTATGTGAAGTTCTTCTCAATATAAGCGTGGTACGGGGAGAGGAAAATACCTTAGAAAATCTGAGGATCCTGTCACACGAGGAAGATATTTATCTAGTGTATATCCATTAAAATTACGTTCCTCTAAACAATTTCTGAGCGAGAATCTCCTTAGTAATTACATACAATATACTGTACATATAATCACCAACGCTTTACCGGAAATATAAATTCCATTTGTTCCTATCTTCTGTGTGATTTTTTTTTTATTATTATTATTTATCTTCCTTATTACCGCCAAGTAGCTACGTTCGTCTTCTTTCTCGTTTCCCTTTCACCATACCTTCAACTGCACCCTTCCATTTACACAATTTTTTGCTAACCAATGTCCTAAACAGTCTTCTTTTCTCTTCAGTGTCTCAAGTAACAAAGCAGGCTCAGGCCCTCTGGAGTTAGACTGAGCCTGATATTTACACAGCAACTTAAAAAAAAAAAGTATTGAGCTGAAACGGTTAAAGTTTTGGACCGGTCGTCGGGTCAATGCTTGGGATCCGCCCTGACCCAGGGACCCGATTTCTACCTGGTTACCCCGAGGGCAAAGCAGAGCTTTAATTCTTCCCTTATTATACACTTGCGTTTGAACAGTAATACTTTCAGGGATGACCGGGTCACTTCTGTCCCGGTCATGCCCAGTGTTTCTTCCAGAAGATTTTATACATAGAGGCTCGCGAAGATTATAAATAATGTATATTAACTCTAATGTGCCAAAAATATACAACAATAGATCCTAATGTTCTTTAACAATATGTTGTACTTCCTTAGTTACCCTCAAAATAACATGAAAATATTTATAGCATATGCTATTATATACATATGAGTAATACAAGTGTTTACACTAATTCTTTCGAGAGGACAGTTGAAAAAACCCCGGCGAAGCGAAGTCCACCCGAAAGCATACCTGAAAGAAACAGTGGTCACGCAGGGTCACCAAATGACCCAGTTTCAGCTCTGACTACGATCTTTGATACTATCCAAGTCTTAACAACGTCTGCCGCAATCATTATAGTGTTCATCTACTAATATGGCACCAATGTTAATGTCTACAACAAAGCATATATATATTTACTCAACAGTAGAAAAGATAAAACGTCAAACAGTTGCAGTTCTTACGTTATTTCTGATTTAAAGACAAGTTTACTTCGAATTTTGAAGACTGCTGTCAAAACATTATTGTAAATTTAAATGGGAGGGGGTGGGTACTTTTGAGACAGCGAGATTTCAACAGTATCTTCATTTTTCTTGTCAGACTACCGCTGAATAATCAAGTAAAACCCTTGGCGAATTTGGCTAAGGTTATACTAAAAAATATAGGGGTGAGGTAGAAATTTCAGGGTATTAATCCCTCTGCTCTCTATGATGACACATATAGGGGTCGGCTTACGGCAGTGCATTCTATAAATTCTAGTCAGATTAAGGTGACGTCGAATATCGGCTAATCAAGGCTGGGTAGAAATATTTCAATTCCAATAATATGCTATATTCAAACCTTTTCAAAATACTGAAAATTTCTTTGTTTATCAGAATCTAAGGCTCCAGTCAAATAAATATTTTCATACTACATAAATGCTTTCTATTCAAGTGATATTTAGTATGCTTATTTATATACTGTCTCATTCCTTTGTTCATTCCTCAGCCGCGATAGCATCCTCCGCACCGAAACCTTGTTACTCCACAACTAAACGAATGAACCGCAACGAATTATTAGATGGGTCGAGATGTGCCCAGCCCTTGCTAGTTTACCTTTTATTTTCCGTCTTATTGATGTCCGGATTTCATACATTAAAATGATGGCTTTTCTAAGATAGTCAAGTATTTCGCATGGTATAATTTTTCAACATAAATAGCTTCCCACTCTGAGTGGATCACGCCACCTTGTTCTCCGGTAGGCACCAAGCAGTCTACTCTCCATAAGATGCCTTCAGGTGAGAAGTCACGCTCCCTGTTTCTGCCGTTACTCCACGTGATCAAAACGCTATGCGGAGAATACACAATGACAATCCACCAGTTTGCACTGGTTGTTGATAGTAGCTGTAACTTCCAGATTCAAAGATGACACGGGAGGCCAACCTTTCATAAACAATGTTTCTAGTGGTGATGGCTCAAATTAGTGGATGCAAATATTAATTATATTACTGAGTATTTGACGAATATTTATTACCAAAGAATCTTTCTGACTTCATTGTAAGACAGCGTAATGATTCGTAGGCAAACAATTACTTGAAACAGAAATGTGCCTCAAATTTTTAACTATGTCATTCTTGTACTAAAAATCAACGACAACGGAATTACTATACTCATTAAGGTTAATGTAAAACCAAGATCTCCAACAAAAGATGGCAGCACTATCTTCGTATATGTCTAATGTATTTTTATCATTGCA
>JAGDQP010047018.1:1449-15141 GCA_022664845.1 Lepisma saccharinum
CAGTGGTCTATAATACGATCAGATGTTAGCCTAATATAATGAGTCGACTTCTACATTACTAAGCCATGTGTGTTAAAAGGATCTGAATGTTAAGTGCTCAATTTTCCAACTAACAAGGAAAATCGGCAACTTCTCGATTACTACCACAACTTTCACAGATTGTAGCACATGTGGACAAAATAAATCAGAAATTTCGCAATAAGTCAGAAGTTTCGCAGCTTTTCTGAACCAGAGTTATAAGAAGTTTCGAGATACATTTTGAAAGTTATGCACACTTATCATGCCTGCAATGGGACACGAATCTGATTCACCTGCACGTCTTTTGCCGCGAAGGCAAGTGTTGTAAACAGTGAGGTGATAACAGTCAGTATCACATCATTCACGTATGTGTATCAATTTCAAATTGAACAAATAATCGGCGATGGTGTACAATCGTAAGTTCCAAACGAAAACTTTCATCTCGATCAAGAAATTGGTGCGCTGAGGACAAAAGGCGAAATATTCTTTCCATTATTAATTAATAATATTTTTTGTACTGCTGCTGCTGCTACTACTACTACTACTACCTAATATTTAAGTGCACGGTTTTTATTATTATTATTATTACGAAATACGGTAATTGTGATTGTCCTATATTATCATTTTGATTTGAAAATTTTCCCTCTTTGCCGTCAGCTTTTATAACTAAGATATAGAGGGAACAGACAGGTGATAATTATATATAAAGCATTTTGTTCTGTGGGAGAAATAAAATAGTTTTCGTGAGTCTTCGACAGGAAATATTTCTTAATTCATTTGTTCTTTGTTGGGCCTATAACGCGTTTTTTTTTAACCATATGAATTTTTTAAGCGTAGTGTAGCACACAGGACATTCGCAAAGCAGATAATTCATGTGAAAGTAGCGCTCCAAACTGTTATACTGATGTACTACTGATTGATACTTTTGATTGCGGTCGACATTGGTGATATTATGTCATGCCTAATTAGTGTCCAATTAGTAATGTGATGCAGTATCCATTCCTTTACTGTGGAGCATACAGGAACTTTTTAGTGTGTATATATTTACTTTTCTGTAATTATAACCTAATACAGTTTTTTTTACAGAGAGACATTCTGTTTTTGTTCAATCATAAAAGTAAACAATAAACATTCATAAAACAAATATAGAGACAGGGGTGTGCTGAAAGGGGGTTCGCGCGAGCTCTTCGTTAAATATTTACATTTGTTCAGAGCCCTTTGTTAAATTATTTCGAGCCCACCCCTACACAGAGAAATTACTGAATAATACGATATATTACATTTCGAGAGTTAAAAAATTAAAGTTGTTATTTGCACTTTTATGTGTTAAATTTAATGCATGTGTTATTTTGATTCTTTTTATAGGAACAGTTAAAGAAAATGACCGCAATGGAGGAGAAGTTGAAGTACCACTGGTTAGAAAAAGATAAATTGTACAAAATACTTCGAGACGGTGGGAAAAGTGCTACCCCGAGGCAACGAAGAACAACTGCCACACAATCGCCCGCAACAGACTTATCACAAACTGATAAATCATACCAATAAAGGAAAATAATGTCCATAACAGCGTTTGCAGTTTGAAACTTGTGAAAAGGAAATGTTACGCCAATCAGAAGACGTAAACATAAAAGTAAATTACCATTAATTAATTAGTTGTTCACATGGCTGTCCTTGGTACTTGTGTCTTTATGGATTGACAATAGACTTTACATTTATATAGCTAGTAGTATGTGTATTAGTTGAATTAAGTTCATAATTTTAAGTATTTAAGGATTTCAGTTTCAGAATAGCGAAGGAAAATAATCCGTCTAATTTTAAAATAAAAACTTATCGTTTGTTACTTTTGAATCATTTGTTACGTATGGTTGACGTTGAGGAAGAGGGTAACCGACGATAAAACATATTACAGTGAACTGTACTGTAACATACTGGAGCGCTCGATTGCATTGCAAATCTAGTAAGTACATGAAACGAAACACGTCGCGTTCTTTGCTTGTGAATTGTCTGAATAGCCAATGAAAACACTTTTATTTAAATGTGTGTAACACGAGTTTATATTGACTAATAAAAATCGCAAGAAGCGAGCGCCTGCAGGAAAAGCCGGCATCAGGTTTTGACGTTTGTTATTGCAGTTTGTCCCCCTTTTTTTATTTATTTACGTCTTAATTCTTAAGTTATGGACATGTCGAACTGTTTATATAATAGCACATCCTATAAATGTTTTGAATAACTCAAGAATTAAGGTACAGATAAAACCGGACTACACAGCAACAAAGAGTGTTAAAAGACCGAGCTTGAACTGAAAGTTTTATACCTTTAAACTCATCTGGAAGTGCACAAACGGTGTTAACTGGTCTGTCTTGTGTTTGATTTCAAATACTAAGCAGATCCGTAACATAATCTAGTGCTCTACTATGTTAGTGAAGGATGTTGGTTACAGTACAGTTTACTGTACAGAACTAAACAATTTGTCTCATGCCGAGACTAGGAAAATAACCTACACAATTGGTTATTGTGAGTTAATTCTTAGCGCTCGATTACTTTTGCTTTCCAAATTAGTAACTTAAACAGTCAGTAAAGAACCAATACCATCACACAAAAAGTATTTTCACTTCTTCTCTCATTAATTGTAGAAACCCTTTTTCAACAAGCTTTGTCCACCAAATGTAACCTAGGTCCTTAGGCGACTTTTCATGTTCGCGCTCGCTCCATACTTTACTTCAGATTTATATGGGTAGCCAATAGAAATACTTAAACAAAACGCAAGCGAAGCACCAGGCTAGCGCATGCATGAAAAGCCGGCCTATTTCTTAAAGAAGTTAAACTCAAAGATATGTGGTTTTCGCACATACATATAGACTCTTAGGAAAATACGAGTATATTCATAATACCACAAGTTTCGTTGTTTTAAAATTCAGTTGATTTATTTATGAGGAATTATATTTTGACTGTAATGGCTCATTTTCATGAAAACTTGCGTTGCTTGCGATTTGGGTGATTAGGGAATTGAAACACGTGTTACACCACGTAATAAAACTACACCACGAAACACCACGTGTTTCAATTGGCTATTCACCCAAATCGTAAGCAAAGCAAGCTTTCATGGAAATGAGCACTAACATTTCAAGCGTATAGGGTTCCAGTTTCAAATAATTATTGTATCAGTTATCATGTATATGACCTATGAGATTATCTGTGTATTGTACTACTAAATAACCACTAAAGCCATGTGAACAATTGCTAAACAAATATTTATTAGTAACTTGAAAATAGCTATTGCAGAAAGTGAAGACGTATTGCAATGATACCAGAAACAAGTTACTGTTCATGAATGTGTATGAAAACTGACTGGAATGAGGACGGATTTTTTTCAATCATAATAAATATACGTCATCCTAAAAGGAAAATAAAGACTGGAGTTCTGCTAGAGTGTTATGTTATTGAAGATATTAATTAACAATATGAAAACGGAATATGTTCTTTGTAATAATGATATATAAATATATACATATATTTTAGGGAATGAAATGTTTTCCCCCTTTATGTGGTACCATGTAACAGGGCACTCACATGTCAGTTCTATTTCGTATTAACCAATGAGAGAGCGAGCCAAGGAGAGAATGACATAGAGAATTATGTAAAATGTGTATGCTTGTTTGTTTATTGTGTGATATGAAAATAACGTTCTAGGAATGATTGTTAAAACTCACACACGTAAATAGTGTCATAAACACATACACTAACTCATACACATAAGATGTACTCGAAACGAGATTTAAAAATGCACACTCAAAATATAACGATACACACTCAGACACATACTATACCATATTTGACTTCTTAGATCACAGAATAAACTCTAAGCTTGGTTTTCTCCTTAAAATTCATGAGATATTTGAGACCAAATAACGACTTCAAACTATAACAGTTCCATTTATAAATGCTATTTATCCTGAAACTCGCTACATTATATATTTTTTGTTTCATATAAGAAATGGTAACCTATAATCAGTGATTATAATTAAAACATTATTTAACATTAACACGGGTAGTTAAATTATATTATCTATGTTTCGTACGTGGAATTTTTTCATGAAGTTAGTCTCAGAAATATGGTTATAACAATGGAAACTTTAACATTTTGTAAAACAACAGAAAATAAAGTTCATATTTGATTTATTATTGGAGTTTCCATGGCGAAATAAAATAAGAATCTTCACGAAACTCAAGTTGTGTTTGAAATTGAGTATTTCACACCTCGTTCAATGTAGAAAGTACTCACCTCAGAATTTGACGTCAGAGCTGCCGTGAACTAGAATGAATCACTTATAAATTTTTAAAAAAAACATCTAACTTGAATTTTCTAAACCTAACCTAACCTATGGTTAGTGAACTTTATAAAATTTGAAAATACGTATATCTACAAACAAAGAGAAAAATGTTATTTTTCTAAACGAGATTAAAACATTACCTGTCGGGAATCGAACCCGGATAACCGGACTTGTTATCCGATACGGTAGTCACAATACTAAAGCGGAATTCCCTAGCTGCTGCTTGTCAATGTTCTTTATGTAGTAGTGCTTCATGACACATCCACGAGTCAAAACTGATGACGATTTCTACCATATATTTTCTACTTCGAATAACTCCTCAAATTACTTATTATTTCCTTGTCAAGATTCAGCAAAGTTTCATATTCATTATAAAATTAACTTAGATTACTAAGACTGTTTGTGTGATGTCTTTACAAACAAAAGGCTTATGAAATTATGTGAATTATCAGCATTTATAGAATTAACCACTAGGTTGTCTCATACGGACGTCATTCATCCCAAGCATGTTAAAATTAAAGAATTAGCCAAAATAAAGAATAAATCCGAACGTACACCGTCGGTGCGCCATTTTGGTGTGCCCAATCAGAATTTAGTAGCGTGCTGTTTACACACAATTTAAATATGCTAATTTGATTTAAAATATATACTAGTAATTAAGCAACTTTGGCGTAACCATTACGTTAATTCTAGATGTTAATTGACTATAATATTCCTGTAGTCCATGCAAACGTCCATGTAGAGGCACTGTTTGTATTCACGAGAGGACGTGGAAAGCATATTTCATGAATAAAACAAGTTTAACAATGGATTAGTACAAAAATGTCTAACTTTTAACTTGAGAGAGAGAGACAATATCGATCCGTTTGTTATCAGACGAAAGATCTACATATTACTGTCATGTATTTGATTGCTTGCCAAACAAAAAACAAAAAAACAGGAAGCAGGGACTCCTTTCTTCATTAATACTTGAACAACATTTATGAAACCAACCATAGTTTCTCGAGCGAAGGAAGTGTTGAGAGACTAAAGTAACCAAGGACAAGATAACTGTTACTGGCTTTGTGTGCTGAGCGCTATAAATGGTAGATGAATTAATAAAAGAGGGGAGAAATCGCGAAATGTGTGATGTTACCAACTCACACTTTTTATGCTCAACTCTTTTTACATAAATACTCTCATAGAGACAAGGCTATAGGTAAAAACCTAAGAGTTTCTGTCTAAAAGAGGTCGAGAACACGGCACTTATCCTGTGTTACCATCTGATGAAAAATAAGTTTGATTTCCTAATAGACTTGATTTTACAGTCCTCCGCAAGGACATCACTCTCAGGCAAGAGTAATGGTAATGCGTTCTAGTAAACCTGTACGGAGTTGGATCTTCTAATAACATTGTCTTCATTGGTTGCCCTTGGAATGGAACTTATGAATCGAAAGTAAATGCTACCAGACAATACTGAGCTTGAAACCACCTTTCCTGTAATCAGTTAGGCCGGCTTTCCTTGCAAGCGCGCCCCGCGTGATTTGATTGCGATTTCTATTAGTAGCCAATAGACACTCGTGTCACACATAGAACTCGTGTTTCCATTGGCTACTCACCCAAATCACAAGCAACGCACGCTTGCATAAAAAGCTACCCTTAACCTCCACTCACGAGCCCCACTGTACGGAGAAGCTGGCCACGTCCTCTTAAGAACATAAACACCAAAGAACACGACGTCATTGTGGCAACTCATTATGGGATTCAGTATTTATTTGCATCCAGTCATCAAAAATTGGATCATAAACAAATTTCAAACGACTGAGTTCTTGTGAAGATATTTTATCCAGTTCTTATTTGCTTTGTAAATATAAGAAAAACTAACAGCAATTAATATTTCAAGATAAAATAATTATACAACCTTTATATGAAAATAGTTCATGTCAGCCATTAGTACTAGAATTTCCATTGTTATAAATGGAAGATAAACGCACTACATTGAAATGTATATAACGAAAATGGAAGAGGCATTAGATGAAAACAACTTGGTCAGAAAATATTCTATTGTTCAATGAGTGTATCTGCTATATGATTTTTGCACAGTGGTTAAGACACAAAATAAACAAGGAAAACTTGCAATATTTGGCATTATCAACCGTATTTATATTTTTAAAATGATTGGATAAAGGCAAATGTATGGTACTTAAGGTTAAATTCAAAATAAAATCAGAATACACTGTTAGGAACTGCTCCATTTTAGGAAACTTCAATTCATGAATAACTTCCATTAACCTAATCGCGATATAATACAAGCGTATTTACGACCAAAGGAGGCCCCAAAATTACCTTACGTATTGTTTTGATGATAGTAAGTGAATTTGCTTCATTGTTCTATTATCAAATTTGGTGTAAATGTTTAGTTCAAATGGCTATACACTAATATCGAATCGTTTTGTTAAAACGTTAGGAAACATCTAATTCTATCTTTAACCCGTTTATTCATTTATAATCTGACTTCATATATTTTGTCTTGTAATATAGTAGAAGTCAAATTGGAATCTATTACATATTTCTGCAAAAGCCTGTGGTTTACACGTTGTTGTGTTTTTTTTTTTTTTTTTTTTTTTAATGTACTTGATCTTTGAAACGAGTATCAGGAAATTGTATTCTACAGTATTTGAATTACGTGAAAGCATATCTTATCATGATAATGGCAGTTGTGATCGTTACAATCTGCCTCTCACATTTGGAAAAAAAAAAAAAAAAAAAGCTGATGTGTAGAGTTTTCAGACATGTAGTTATTTTAAGATTTAGGAAAATAAAAATAAAAATATAGCTATTTTTTATCGTTGAAATTTCATCCGAGAGTCTATCGTAATAAAAAAAATAATGTTTCAATATAAATGTAAATAATGATAATAATTTTCACGGTTAGATCAACACAAAGAATGTACAATGATGTTTTTTTTTTTAATTATTATTTAAATGGAAACTAGAAATAAACAAACATACTTTTGGTAGAAATATGGTTACTAAAATACATAGTTAATATTATTTTGTACTTTGTATGTTTTGATAGCTTAACTTACAGAATGTAAAATTTATTCCCAGTATCGGTACAAGCAATAAGATTTACGACATTCAATATTTTACTGAAATAAGAAAAAGAAAAAAAGTGGTTTCCAGGTGCCGAAATCTGTATCTGACTTTGCATATCCTGTTTAAAAGACATTAAATACTAGCCTATTGAAATAAAATTGAAAACTAAAACTTACTTTTTTATTTCAGTAAAAGATACCTAAAGGAAAGTAAGCAAATTCTGTAGATCCAGTAGAAATCTGGCCAATACGGAGACAGAGGGGAATATTTTAAATAAAAACTACACCCTCTGGCCATTAGATAATGAAATAGTCGTTATCAAATAGGAAACGAAATATTGGAACATTACCTGTGTACGTACTGGTCAAGAAACTCAACGATTAAGACATATATCTGCAAGCCTTCTTTTCGTATGTCACGAAGACTCGACGTCACAGCCTCTTGGATGTTCCCGCCGTCAAAGGAACTTTCTTTCAGGAGCAACTTCACTTTCGGGAATAGAAAATAATAACAGGGAAATAAACCTGATGATTTGGGATATGATTCGATAACCCCACACAAACTTGTTATCGAGCTAGGAATTCCAGGAATATACTGTCTTGTGACATGGTGCACTATCGTGTAGCAGGAACCAAGTGAGTAATGAGGTCGTACACAGAGAATCCTATACCATAATCGTTCTAGAGCCGCCTATACAAACTAACACTCAGTCAATTTTCCCCACCGGAACACATTCATGACAAATAACGCCATTGTGCCGTGAACAAATCCAATATGGTCTTCACTCTGAATTTTGAAGATGCATTTTCTTGAGTAGAGATGCCTTTTGCTCGATTTGGCTATCTGCACTATATCGTTTCCTTGTAGGATCGTAGCAAAAATCTCATATTTCAACACACGGAAAAATGTAATGCAAGAAATTTTTATTCCTGCAAGCAGCTTTCAGGATGTTTTTACGGTGCTAAACACATTCATGTTTTTTAGTCATCTGATAATGCACGGGCATAACCTTGCAGCGAACATTTCCTTACTCAAATCATCCACTAAGTTTTTACAGATTATCTCTCAGTTAATAACAAAATCATGTTCCAACAACTCTATACATGCACAATGATCCCCCTTGAATCTGTTGTCTCGCCTTTCCAATGAGTTTCTCGTTACGAACTTAAGTTGAACATCTGGGCTGGGTTGCAAGAAAAATCTTAAATTAGACTTAAGAGTTTAACTTAAGTCGGTCAGAGTTGCACTCAGCCAAGTGTGTACTTAAGTCTGTTGCTGGAAGCGCTCAATACTATAACTTAAGTACTACTTTTCGTACTTAAGTAAAACCCGAAAAATTTGCATTTTCCGCTGCTAATTAAGTTTCACAACACTGCAATTCCGACCAAATGTGATCGTTGCGCATGCTCAGTGATAGTTAACAGTTGAATTGCTGTTGGCGTGTTACTTCAGAAGCGAAATTCGTGGAAAGAATATAAAAAAAGGAATTCAAATTCCCAACATGAATCTTTTTTTCTTGCCGGATGGACGAAATAACTGAGATAATTAATAATGCGTATAATCTTAACTGTGCTAAAATCAAAATTATTCTACAAAATATCGAGAAAAAGAATATAATTAAGTCAAAAACAACTAACTGAACAGAATTGTTTTTAACGTCCTTAACGAGCTGGTGAGCTTCTACGGACGGGATCTGCAATTTTTATCAGTTTGCGTCCGGCTGGTTTGTTTCACAAAGTGGAATCCGAACTACTCCATTTAATTGGCCCCGGCGGGAATTCAATCCTTGTTCATGTACAGAGAAACAGGCTACTATGGCTTCGGTAAACGCATGTGTTAGGTACAAGAAGTTAGGTCGAATATGCTTTTAATTGATACTTTCTTTATGCAGCATGCGCATCATTCCACTTGTTCATAGGCAAAAACCAAATCAAAGAGCTTGGAATTAAATGAAAAATTATCTACAGTCTGATTAGAACATGTTTGAAATAAGATACATGATTTTTAATAATTATTTTTATTTGTACAAGTTTGCCACTCGTGAACCGTTGTTGTCAAATACATTTTAGTTCTGCACTTTGGGCGAGAAGGAGCATTATGAGGTGCATTACATAGACATGCCAAAGCCGGCATTTGCAGGCGTTTCCAGTGATGTACAATATTAACAAATTTTAATATATCTTACTGACAGAAAGGCACGTAAAAAGCTAAAAACTAAGTTATAACCTATGCTATCATGTTACTTTTGCGTTTCGTGAAAGTAAAAAATAATCTCCACTGGGAGGGATTCGAACCCATGACCATTGAAAGTACAAAAAGTTTCAAGAGGCGCGTCTTAACCAACTACGCCACGAAACCACAACACCGGGCTGTTGCTTCAAATAATGATAGATATATCACGAATAGAGATAATGCATGCTATTTATTTGATATATATCGTTTCTATCATTTATAACTTGTTTCATGTTCTTAAATTTATTGAAACACACAATGCAGATTATTTTATTACTTATTTCATCAAGAAATGGTGTGCAAATCCTTTATTTTCCTTGTTTTCTATCTTTAAAGTGGTCAATAAGATATCTCACACAACTTAAATTTAACTTAAGTGTGTCAGATACCTGTCTTAAATTCTTGCACTTAAGTGTGATACACTTTTGAACTTAAGATGGTTCTTGCAACGGTGATTTCGCATTTTTGTCTTAAATGTTTGACTTAAGTCAACTTTCACACTTAAGTATTTTCTTGCAACCCAGCCCTGGACCAGAAGAACTTCTTAAACTTACGAATCAACCAAATTTAAATCTCGACACAGATTTGCTCAATAAAAAATAAGTTTTATTATTTAAAAAAGAAGTATAGGCGTCTCTTTAGTATACGTCGGGCGTTAAATTTGGAACCGTAAATGGAGCAGTCACAGGTGGTGTCTCTTTAAGGTGATTTGCATCACGTATAATAAAAGAAAATATCGAACCTAGCTTTTTCTAACCCGTCGTCGTTCGCTATCGCTCACTCGACATACTGTCCGTGATTTTTGTAATAAAACACCAATCGTGATATGGAAATAAACAAATCACTATGACGTAACATTACCATGATTCCGATTCATGAACCTGTGACATCTCGTTCGAAAAAAATCACGCCCGGCGTAAACTAAAGTAATACCGAAGTATAAAATACAGTCAAAGTAAACTGCAGTGTTTCTCCTTCATAAACTGGCAACTCTGATTCCAAATAACTTGACGTTCCATTTCACAGCAGGAACAACAATGGAAGATGCTAAAAAATAAACAGCAACGTAACACCTTGTCTCAATTCTTTCATTTAACCCTGTTCCTTGAAAATAGATACAATGCGAATACGAAAGCTAGGACTGTTTTAATTACGGCGGAAGTGAGGTCATCGAGATAAGTGCTTTGGTTACTCCTATCTGCACTTTCGAGAGGATTGTTTGTTATGATAAAAAGAAAGATTCTCTAACGCTACTATCCATATGTACGAGGAAAAGTCAATAATGTTACAAAATGGTCGCGGACAAAAAATAACCGTGGATATTTTCAAAAAGTAGCACCAGGTAACAGCACACGCAGTTCGCACTGAGACAGTGAGCAGCGCAACCAATCATTGAGATTTTATCAATACAGTGTAAAAATGGCGACCCTGCTAGAGGAATGTAGGTTAGAGAAACAGTGGAGAGTGTTGCGTTTTTTGTGGGCGAACGGTCTGCCTGCACAAGACTGTAGTAAAGAAATGCATCCTGTGTATGGGGAGAAGCTATTTTCACTTGTTTGGTCTGCTCAAAGCGGCGGTAAACATTTCGCCGATGGTTGAAACGGTGCTCCGTATATGACAGCGGCGGCAACCCTGTGCAGCAGGTGTTAAGGCGCTAGACATCGTTAGAATAAGTATCGCAATGTAGTGGTGGTTATGTAGTAACCCATTGACAGACTTTTCCTCTCAAATCTGACCTATGATGGATTATGCGGAAAGAGGTTATATTCTGAAAGAGTTCTGTGTGTACATACCTGAAACAGGACTGTAGATTTTGGATTCTCATGGTCTTAAGGTTCCTTTTGGTGATACCATTATACGCATTATCACATGCGCACGTCATAAGCTTCTGAAGACCCTACGTGTCAAACAAAGAAGCTAATTTCATAATTCATATGGATATTAAAAGTTAATATAACAAAAAGATAGAACAGAATTGCCACGAACTAACTAGAAAACTTATTGTTGAACCGGAAATAGTCCCAAACAGACCTGGTACGATGGATTGTTGTTAATACATGCGGAACAAAATGGTTGATCTTGGGCTATTTCTGGTGATTATTAAATAAACCAATAAAAAGAATTACGGAAACTTATCTCTCTTCCCCAACCCAATAGTATGATACAGTTACACTATAACCCCCGAAAAGTGTCACGGAGTTCACGTATATTGATTGTTACGATTAAAAACAAGCTTAAAACCAGAATCAAATGGGATTTCCTTATGTAGATAATTTATTGACAAATCAAAGCAACTAGACAAACAGTAACTTATCGAAAATGGAATAGTCTCCTTTCAATTTAGTATTTAGCAACACTGCTCTCAAGTGATTACTATAAAACGTTTATACTTGTCGTTTCTTGTACATATTTTTTCCCTCTTCCTTCTTTTTCTTAGTATCTTTTATTTGTTGGTTTCTGATGATGTGTCCAGTTGGTTATGAAACTTCGAAACAGTTGTAACTGTTCTTATTACAAAAACACAGGAGGATAATTACTCGTAAGTTCATTGTACATACTTTTAATTACAGTCTCGCTGCTCATCATGGATATTTACCTATTTTCACGTTCGAAAACAATACTGCGTTTGCTTAACCTTTATATGCTTTGTCTACAAGGGACTCGGGTATACCTTCTCACGAGAACCCAGCACCGTTTACGGGTGGGCGAGAGGTATTATCATCTAGTGGCAGCTTGAACTATCGAGTGTAACCGAGGATCCACGAGCGTGTTCATCCGAGGTATGTTGATGTTTTTACTATTACGAAGCCTTCTCAATCCTAGCAGATCAATGTTAAAGCTAGAACTACTTCATCGAAATTGGCATCTGTCATCTCCACTTCAATGCATCTATACAATCTAGCACCTGATTTCGGGAGAAAAGAAGTTCGTTAAAATCACCAGTCTAATATTCAGTTAAAAAAAAATAATAATGGTATTGTTAATTCTCAGTCTTTAATCGGGGATCTTCCATTTTCAACTAATTATATTCTTTTTCGGTATTCTTTGGTGACCTACTACTACTATTTAGCTTAAAACATTCATAATGTTTATTATTAACATATATTTACCGGTTTAAGAGGTGTGTATGGTCTACGTTCGTCACAATTCTGAGAGGTAACGTTCGTCGGTGAGCGTTCTTCAAATCCGTGACTGTACCTACTGAATCACGAGGATTTATTCTTCTTATTATTTTAATAATAATGTATATGCTAGCGAAATTAGAATTGTTGGGAAATAAAATTCTAGAATTGATTTAGGGTCTTGAATCTCGGGCCTTACATTTTCAACTAATTACACTTTGCCTGGGTAGGAGATAGCATAACGGAAGGAGTTACCCAGGACAAAGTTGAAGGTACCACTTGCTTGGTGTGACTGAAGAACACTCCTGAAAAAAAAACTCGATCAGGATGGTCGACCGCTAGTTTCGAACCTAAGACCTCCCGAATCCGAAGCCAATGATCTACCAACTGAACGATGGCCGCTCTGAACTATGAACCTTAAAATCAAAAACATATTTGCCTGAGTGTCACTGGGTCCATAACTCCCAAAACACTCAGATTTTATACCAAGCGGCTGTACCTCAGTGGTAGAGGTTTTGGGTTCAATCCCAGCATCCGACCATCCTGATAGAGGCTTCTCCTCACTCACATCAGGCAAATGTCGGGATAGATGGTACCTTCAAATTAGACCCTGGTCAACTTCTTCCCGTATCCTTTTCTCTTCCTTATCCCAGGATGGATCGGATACTTGTACTATCAGTATCCTGTCCAAGACCAGAAATCCCAGGATAAATATTAATGAACAAGGACAGTAAGAACGTGTTGGTAGTACTTCGCCTATTATTTGTGTCACGAACCACTACTGCATTGGACCTAAGTTTATCCGTGACAGGTGTGATGTTCGTGTAGAAGAATGCCACCGAAGATCGAACCTACTGGGAAGGCTACATAACGGCATTTTCCGACGCCAAATACAGTTATAGCAGAGAGAA
>JAGDQP010047019.1:0-11990 GCA_022664845.1 Lepisma saccharinum
CTATCTTTTACGATTTCTTCTTTTTCATACTGGTTGTCTCTCGGGTATTCTTAACCCTGGAGTCCTGTGCTAGCAGACGGTTCATTCGCCTTCAGTTCGGCCTCAAATTTACTAAGCCAGTCTTGCCCCAGGACTATGTCATAACTCAGGTCTTTGACTAAGAAAAAGGGCCAGCATTCTTTTTTCTCATTAATGCTAAAGGACCTATACACAAATCTTTCAGCATTCTTCGATCGCGTACCTCGACAATTAATAACAACAAGGTTCTTTATCATGTGTACAAATGGGTATATCATGGTTGATGTAATCTTTTCCCAAAATTCCCAGGAACATAACGAAATATCAATGCCTGGATCAACCAACGGTTTCACTTTGACTCCGCTTACGCATACGTCTACGGCGGAAACATGTAATTCCTGAGAACAGGGCTCCTCCTGCACGTTGTTCTTCGTCGATGGTCTCCCTGCATATTCCCAATCGGAGTAATCAACATAACCACTCGGTGATCTGCTTCTTTGGGTTCATCGTCGCACGATATCATCACCCGCTCGTTATCAGTTGACGTCGTCGGTAGAGAAGTACTTCCTTCTTGGGTGTTGGGATCACCCTCTTAGCTA
The DNA here is from genome assembly GCA_022664845.1 of Lepisma saccharinum. Classification (NCBI taxonomy): domain Eukaryota; kingdom Metazoa; phylum Arthropoda; class Insecta; order Zygentoma; family Lepismatidae; genus Lepisma; species Lepisma saccharinum. The sequence goes on from JAGDQP010047019.1 coordinate 618, forward strand.
GGTTTTTAATCAATCCTCATCACGTTTTCACTTCTACCATTCGCTTTTCTGCCCTCTATCATGTTTTACATGCCTCGGGGTATTCTTTCAGCATTGGTACCTTAATCAGCACTCCATCAATCTTGAAGCTAGACGTTGCTCTCTCGAAGTCAAGTTTGACATCAAATGTTGTCATTATATCTCTCCCTAACAATAAATCCCGGTTGAGGCCTTTGACTGCTAAAAACGGACAACATACCTCGGCTGCACACATCCGGACTAATAGTTATACTTCCCCTTCGACCTTGGTGCTTCGCTTGCCCGTATAGTCTACGAGAACAACGCTCTTCACCTTCTTAAGCTGAGGATAGAAGACAATGGATGACACTTTATTCCAAAACTTTGTTGAACATAGAGACGCACCAACACCGCTGTCTCTTAAGGCGCTTGTTTCCTTGTCCAAAACTTTGAGATTGATGACGCTCGAGGGAACTTCGCGTCCACGAAGGTTATCCTCCTCGCAGTCCAGTCCACATCGATCGTACGGGTAATCCGGTTCATCTTCCCAGTTGCTAGCGTTGAAATGGTTGAAACTTATCCTTCTGACATCTTTATCCATGTTCTGATTTTTAGGTTCGTAATCCGGCGTAGCTTCGCTTTCTTCATCGTCGACGCCATACATCAGTAGTAGTTTTAAAGTTCTAAGGGTCTCATCGTCATCATCGCTATTCCTCCCTCCGACCCTCGAGGAAGGAATGCCAACTAGTTTTTTTTGATCGGTTGGGCAAACACGATCCGAGTCCGTTCGATCCACTCTCGCTTCTTCTTTGTAACTAGCATTCACTGAACCATTGGCATCTGACGAACCAGAGTTTTCTTTTGTTTCTCGCCGATCGCTGAGAGGGCGATCACTATATTCTCTGGGTCGATTATAAAAACATCTGCCACGCTTACTATAAGACATCCTTTATCCTCTAAAGTTGTCCTCGTCCCTTTCCTTTCTCGGTGCTTCGGTCATCGTTGCTTTCTCTCTGGCGTTGACCTCACTGATATTCACTGTTTTGCCTCGACCTTTCCCATCCGGGTGGTACTCTCCGCCCGGTCCTTTTGTGGATGCCTTCTTAGACTCTAAGGTATCGTGTATGATATCCAATCTGCGTATGGACTCTAACATTTTCGGGAAAGTCAAGTTTCTGGTTGTCACCAACTGCCTCTGGAACACCACAGGTAAAAGCGGAATTAACGAGTTGCAAATTTGGATTTCGCTGCTCACGGGATGCAAATCTCGGATTTGACAATACCGAGACGTTACAAACTGCTCCACTCCTCCATCAGTTTTAGGGTTGAATGGTTCGTGTCAACCTCCTGAGTCGTGTCAACCTCGCATAAGTAAACTCATCCGAATGATAATCCTTCAGGAACAGTTGTCGGAAAGTTTGTTTTGTATCAAACTGGTGAGCATTCGATTGAAACCAAGAAAGTACTGGATTCTTCAGAACGAATGGGAGAATCTCCAAAAACCTATCTGGAGTAATCGTCACCAAGTCTGCTTCTCCTTCAAATTGGGTTAGGAAAGCGCGTGCTGTGACTTCTTCATGTCCAGATGGAAAACACGTGAAGAATTTGAGTTCTGAAAGGTGTATTCGGGGGCGCGTCTCAGAACGAGGACTCCATCTCTCTTCGTCCACTTCATGTCTTCGACGATGCGGTTTTCCCCTTTGTGCACATTTGCACAAGACTTTGTGTCCGAGCGCCTTTGTTCCTGCTTGACTGGATCCACTACTACGATCTGAGAATCCACTTTCTTCATCTGAAGACCATTGTCGTGACTTTTTTCATCCCCTCAAACGTGGCTGACCTATGGATTTGCAGAGAGAGCCTCTTCAATTGAAACTGACTCGCCATGATGTGTTTCATCTTCAAGTCGAGGATTCATAGCGTGCTGCACTTCCGGAACGATTCCGCTCGGCCGAATAGGATCAATATTCCTATTCAATAGCATTTCTTTGAGAATCACCAACTCTGATTCCTGGCTAGGTATACATTTCTTAACATCTTCCACTTCGTCTAGGCTAAGGGATAAGAAGGTAACGGCTTCTTCTCGAGTTTCCCTCCACCTCTTCTACTTTAGTTTGAATGTTATGTTGTTCCAGTTGCATCTGTTCGACGTCCTCTCATACCTCTTTTATACCACTATCAATAACCTCCTTCCATCCCTTAACTTGGTCGGAAAATATCGCTATGTCTCGTTTCAAAGTCACCGCGGTCTCCTCACATATTTTTCTGATATCGTTTATCTGCGACGAAATGGTTATGGTTGGATTTAAACTAAATGGTTGGATTCCATTTTTGTGTCTAACTTTTGCATTTCTTTACGAGTTTCTCCATGTAGATCTTCATTCCATTACATTTCGGATGCCTGTTAATTTATTTCGAGTTTCCTCCATGTGTATCTTCATTTCCTTCGTTATTCCTTTCATGTGTGATATAAGTTCATCTCGGGATTTTTCCGTTTCCTTCAAGATATTCATTAATAGCTGTTCCATAGTAAAGAGCTCCGTTCTCTTCCCGCCTTCTGTTTCTTCTTTAACAGCCTCCCGTGACTGGTTGTGTTTCACCTGAGACTGACTTATCTCCTCCTCTTTTCTAATTTCTTCCTTAATATATACTTGTTCCACGGGGAAAATCGGCGCAGCGACTTCTTCAATCTCCTGTGCCTCTGGGATCTCTTCCTTCTCCACCTTTATTTTCACGTCTCCAACAACCACTCCTCTCGCTAATTGGTCCATGCACATCTTTCCAGTTTTCTGCTTTCCACTGGGACTATCCATCTTCGTATAATTGGTTCACAGGGTTGATACTACACTCGTTTCTCAACAGATGTCGCTACTGAGTATCATAAAATATGAAACAGTCCATTTGGATGTTGGCCTCAGCGAGCGAGCAAACACGGCTCTGAGAGACAAGGTGTAGTGAAACAAATGTAAGAAGAGACCACGCTTCCTAAGTTCTGTTCCTCATAAGGAGAAACGGTCGTCCAGAGAGGTTATCCCTCTAGGTACAGGAGAAGGTATATGAGCTACCGGTTACGGTTCTCCGAAGAGAAATGGTCGCTCGCGGCCCACAGATTGTGAAGGATGTAGGAGTGTAGTAGATACCGTACCTCGTAGTGAGATACGGTCGTCCACAGTTGATTTCTAGAAAGGAAGGTGAAAAAGGAAATATTCCCCACACTAGGACGTATATCGCACTGCAAGTTCCGCTCCTAGCTGGAGAAGCGGGCACTTGGGGAATCCGTCGGAGTCGAAGAGAACTCGTTCAATAAAAAAAAGCACGTGCTTCGTAGAAATATTTGCTTTATATAATAAAAGAAATAAACCACTATTTGCACTGATCTGACGGCCGGGACGTCGTCGTACGTTTTTCGCAGACGGTTATACCGTCTCTTCCGTGGTGATTTGCGGAAATATATACATATTTATTGTAATTATTCTACGATCTAAATGATTGTATCAGTTATTAGTATATAGTACAGCTTAGGCTATGTTTTAACATTGTATAAAATGCAGATGCTCTGGTTGGCGTAAGTTGGGTAGATATGTGCTGAATGAGCTGGTAGTGGATATAGGTTAATGACCTCGAGATTCAATGTTGGGTCGTCATTATTGGCTATACGATACAGTTGCAGTAAATGCTGGTGTGGTGAGTGGTACAACCTAGGAGCTATGTCTTGTTGGGCTTCGACATGTATTACGTCCAGAAGTGTGGAATGAGCTTTTGCCCAGTGTTTGGTGATGTAATTCAGCCGAAGTTTTTCCAAATGCTCCAGTATTTCGGAGAAGATAATTTGATCGTATAGAAGTTGAGTCGGGTTGGGAAGCTTTATACGATAGGCAATACGTAGTGCGTGTCTTTCCAATATACGTAACCGATTATAGAAGCTGTTACCGGCTGTGATCCATGCGATATTGCCGTATACGAGACAGGGTCGTAGAAACATTTTGTACGTGTGTATGATTGTGTCGGCTTTCAGTCCCCAAGAAGTCCCTGATAGTCGTTTCAGTAGTGTTAGTCTATTTTTTGGCTGTTGTATTGAGTTGGTTGAGATGTGGTGTCTACTTTAATTTAGTGTCAAAAATAACTCCTAGTCTTATGAGTGTGTTATTAATATGTAGGTTGAGCGCATTCTGGTTACCAGTGCCTTCGTCTTTGGTGCATTGATGGCGAGGTGCCATTTTGTACACCACATGTGAGATTTGTCTATTGCTGGTTGCAGTAGATTGTTGATATGCTGTATGTTTCTTCCGAAGGCGAGAAAGGCTGTGTGGTCTGCGCAAGTGAAGGTGCGTACTGGATACGACGGTGTTGGCATGCCAGTTACACATAGAATGTATAACAGTGGTGAGAGAGCAGAACCTTGTGGTACTCCTATGTTTGGAAAAATTGCATGTGAGAAGCTGTTGTTTATATCTATGTATGCCATGTGGTTGCTGAGGAGATGAGACGTACATAAGCTATTGGGAGATGGAAGTTATAGCGTTTGTATATAAGACCAGCATGCAAGACACAATCAAAAGCCTTTTCTAGGTCAAAGAGTAGCAAGCAGGATGGTTTGTTGGTATTGTAATGATTGTAGCTAGTCGCAGCAAATTATCGATTAATACTATGGTTTGGTCGGAAGCCTGGTGGTAAGGTAGTAGTACATCATGGTTTCTAAAATGGATACGAAGTCTGCACCCAAGATAGAATACGTTCCAAAATCTTGCTTAGTGTAAAGGTCAGTTGATTTAGTCTCTATGATTTTGCGTTAGTCTTATTTCTGCCGTGTTTTGGAATCATAAGAACTTTTAATATCTACGGCCGGGTATATGCTCGTTCGAGTTATAATGAAGCATACATTAAATTATGATGCCTGCTGATTTACATAATCAAAAAATTATAAAAAGAAACATTAGTTAATTATCAAGAATATTGCAATACGATTCTATTCATATTATCAATTAAATAACATCAAAAGTTATTTTAAAATATATCGGAAAAATAACGAAACGAATTCCTGAAAGTTGCTAACTGAAGTGCCATCTCTTGTGCTAACTATTAGATACAATTTATACATAATTAGAGATTTATGAATAGACTGCTGTTCAGCACTGTTACATAGAAATTGTATAACTATTATGTCTTAAATCATAGATGCAGTATCAACTTAATACATGAGTTCCAAAGAATACTAAATTGTAGACTCTTGTGGCCCTCCTTTTAATAATAATGTCATCTCCGAAACTGACATTTAAAGTATGTATAAATCTCATGTTCTCCTGGAAAATAATAAAAACATAACCACTGGCGTGACAGACCGATAGGCCCTGAGCCTTCCACAACGCCATCTATCCGTGTTTGGTGGAACTGCATCCACCTGAGTGACGGCTGTGGGGTCAGCACTGCGTTTACCTAACCACGGACAGGCGTATTAGGGGCTTTCTAGACCGAGTGTGGCCGTCACGTCTTTATTCACGTGACTCCCCAGTTTGCCTCACGACGTTGGGCTGGGTGCGCGCCGAAAAGTGGAACTCCAGCCTCGAATTGAACCCGGGAACACGCGGACATGAGTACAATGTTCTAACCACTAGACTATGGAGACCCTTCCACAAGCAATTAGCGCACATAAACAACTAAAAAATATCATTAACATTAATTCAGAAATTGTATGTAAAAACGCGAATCTTGCAAGTCTTTGGTAACCAGGGGTTCTGCCAGAATTGCCAGATGGGGTGTAATTGGGAGGCTGTAAGTGGTAGCAGGGTTTCTATTGATTTTTGACCGTATAAATTTCAAAGATAGAGAGGTGCGCTCGTGAATTTGCGAGGCTTACACAGACACACCCATAGGGGAGGGGGAATCTGGCAGAATCACTGTTAATGACTGTACTAGAAACGAATACAATGATTCCTCACGTTGTAATTATTGGGCGTGTTCTCATCTTCAAAATTGTCTCACAGCAGATTTAAATCAAGTCATTTTTAAGATAAAAATAATTGATTTAAATCAAAATTTGATAATGGTGTAATTTACAAATAAAAGCAATTAATATTTCAGAAATATAACAAAGGAGCAAAATATGTTAGATAAATAGGGAAACTTGTGTTAAGTAATGAGTCATTTGTAATCTTTGATGAGCACTTTGTTAATCATTGGAACTTCAAACCACTTAAGGATAAAAATAAGGAAACCAATAGTTTTGTTGCTCTCCAACTCCAAACTCCTCGTATTGACTTCGATAATTAATTTTATGTTTAGTGTCATCCGATAATCTTTTCTATGGTGCAAGTGGATCTCATCCTTATTATATCGAAGAAACCACAATAAAATTTATACATTTCTTCTTTCATTAGATCAAAATACCACAGTAATAGTTTACTTTCAAATAATATAGAGTAGTGGTTGGCTAATTTACTAAAACGCATATGAATTTTATTAATAAAAATTGTTTTATTTAAAATATTCATATATTGATTACGTAATGTTGGAAAGGCATTTGAGAGCTTTGTAAAAACAAGAAATCCTCTTGAAATTTAAGGACAAAATACAGATTAAAATTGTATACAGGATTGCAATAAAAATTGAACATAACATCAAAGTTGTTTTTTTTTTCGAAGAATTCAGAATGTGGGGCATATCTAAATCACATGCCTATATGGTGGACAGACAGAGCAAAATGTACATTTCTCAGGGATACCAAAACGAACATACTTACGTGTCGGCCCGCTTGTAGTAAATTTCTGACAGGCATAAAATGATTACCAACATTATAGTTATAATATTAACATTTGTTTAGTTATTCCAGTACGAAAACATAAAAAATATATTCTCGCATGAAAGCCATGGATGTAAATTCGGTAGACGGATTGACTGGCCCAATACAATTAAGCTGGGTCAATTTGACGCCGTTTTTCGATTCATTTTGCCTGGATGATTGGGATTAACTTGCGTCTTGTTGGTTGGCCTATGGCTGGGCGTGTGGAAGCAAAGAATGGAGGAAGATCTAGCTAAGGAAGAGAGGAAGACGATTGGAATATTTTAAATATGACATTGTACGGAAGTACGGAACGTGATGTTCAGTTGTTGTTTTTTTTACAATGCTCTCTCGGCGCCTAATATTTCCTTAGTCCGTTGAATGGGCTCACTAGTACAAACAACCCATAACATTAAAGAAATTCCCTCTAGTTCTGCGGTTTTTTTATAGAAAGTCTTGTTTAAGTAAAAACATCATGATACTTATCTCTCTTATTTTTATCGTACTTTACACCATTTCTTCAAAGTTCTCTCACTGCAAAAAATTATCAGATGAAACTCGTAGATTAGGTACGTTTCTTCTTTGCAGTGCTTTGCTTTTCTGAACAAAGTGACCCTGATGTGCGATTTCTGCCTGTCACTGCAGGTTGTTTGTGTATTAATAAGGAACCTGTCTCTCATGGAAATGGTAAATCAACATGAAAATTACACAGTTCATTGACGATCTGTTGAAATGAGAACTCTTGTACACTTCGCATAAAAAAAAATGACTCTGAACTCGGTGGAGCTAGGTCACCCAATTAACACTTTGTTATCCCATAATCGTGTCTGGTAAAGAGACTTTTCTTTCTCTCTCTCCTTCCTTCCTTCTCTGCCCAGTCAGTTTCAAAATGGCGAACAAAGTTGGAGATCAGATTAAATGCTCATGATTTCCAGTGCAACTGTAGAGTTTTGAGACACATCTACGATAAGGAAAAGTTAACACACGTAATTTAGTGTGGCTGGTTCGGTCGCAAATTCGGTGGTGTTCATTGACTATAGTGGTTCGGAATACATTGTAATAAACCCAGTATAGATACCGTATATCAAACTTTCCATTCCAGACCACTAATGCAAATTGAACATTAAAAAGAAAATGAATGAATGATAATTTTTGTGCTAACTTTCTAACAGAAACAGCAAAAGATTACAAGTCAAAATTATATCCAAATGAAAAGTTTGCAAATGTTCAACAGCAAAATTGACATATTTCTTATCAGCATATAGCAAACCTTACATGTTCCACATTTCAAACGTGAATAAAGCACATTAACAGGATGTTGATAAATTTTAAGATGGAAACAAGTAACTCAAAACGTGTGTCATTGTCAGAGCGATGGCGATATTTAGAACCACGGAACTGATGCTGCTTCTGATTCTGAAACCGTCCATGAGCGAAATTCGTTAAAGGGTAGTGCAGGTTCCTGTAACAGCATTAAATTGTCAGACTTTGCAAAACTTGACGATTTTAATGGGAATGTGGAAAAGTGTTCTCCTCGTTCCTTTCTTCTTTCTATACAACAGGCTCTCCAGCTTATGACTATATCCCGATCCAAATATCTTATGATATTTAGGTGTTTGTTGATAGCAGTGGCGGCTCATCAGATGAGGTTGGTGAAGTCCAACTTCACTTATTATTTTGATATGCATTAACTAAATATGCATTAATAAGTATTAATTGGATCATAAAGTCAGTCAACATCATCTAAGATCAGTTAGTGGCATTATCAGTATCCTGTCTAAGCCCAGAAATCCCAGGATAAATGTTAATAAACAAGGTTTAGTAAGAACATGTTGATGGATTTTGGTAGCACTTCACCTATTATTTGTACCACGAACCGCCACTGGTTGACAGGTGTTTCCAGGATTCTGTTCGATGACTACTCGAAGAAATTCAAGAGCTATGCGAAGTTCAGATCTGCATTTTTGGAACATTTTCAGTCAGATTCTGTATTAGTAACCCAGCTTAGCATTTTGAGGTCACAAAGGTTCAATCCTTAAGAATTCAAGTCAGTCACTGAGTGCTTTTGGGCACAAGTAAAACGATTATTTTCAGTTGATACTGTTATCCTGGAAATTATGCCTAATCTTCCGTCAAGATTTAGACAAGCTCTCTTTGGTCTAAGGTTTTCAAATTTTGAGGAATGTGGGCAGATAATTAATTACTTAGAAGTACGTAAGCATTTTGTGAGACAAAAATGGTCAGGGGATACATAACAAAACGGCAAAAAGTCAGTTTTTTTTCAATCGTAATGAGGAAAGAGACAATAAAAGCACAGAATAGTTTATCTGTGATAAAAGGTACAGTCAACATGTAAATTGGGTTGGTGATAAGCGCTTATCACAAAAGTATAAGAATCTTATAACAAAAGTATAAGAAATTTTGATAATAATGGAAGAAGTAGGAGTCCGTAATGTTCTCAGCGGTATACGGAGGATGCAGGTCGGGGGAATCGAACCCAGGCCCATATACCAGCGAATGTAACTGTCAACAAGGAAATTCAATCCCAGGTAATAATAGTAATGATTGTAATAATGGCACGGTTAGACAATAGTTAACTTTCGAAAATGTTCAAATGGCACAGAACACAAAAATGACATATGGAATGACAGCAGTGGCGGCGCTAGGCAATCTGGGGCCCAGGGCAAGTTAATTTGATTGAGGTCCTTTCGCGAACACAATCATGAGCACAGACTGCTACTATTGGCCATAATATCCTACTTCCCCGTTACCCCGAGTAAGTTACGGGGGAGCGACATTTTCTACACATGCCTCGGCACCCAAAGTTTTTGTTTAGAAGATAGGGATCAGTTCCCACTCTTAAAAGAAGACAATTATTTTTTAGAAAACCTGAGCCCACCGTGCTAGAGGTGCATCCGGGGCAGGTAATCAGTCATGGTCTTGCTAAATAGGAATTCTGTTCACTGTTGATAGCAAATAAGAAAATGTCTTTAATTTGCATACAGAATCGTTGTCAAAAGTATATTTTTTAGATTGTAATGAAAGACATTTTGAGTGAATCTCTTGCAACTGCACCTAAACACAAAATTTTACATAATGTTATTATTACTGCGATAAATAACGTTGAAATGTTAGCAAGGTTAGACACAGGAAGTAATATTAATATACTTAATTTCTCTACATGGTTAAAAATCACAAAGGATGAAAAATGTAAAATATTACTTAAAACTAAAGACATTGTATTGATAGGCTTTATCAGACGTAAGAGAGATAAGGTGATTGGAACAATAGAACCAAATATTAATGTTAGTGGTGTGGAAGTTTGTATTGAAGTCCATGTATAGCAAAGAATTTGAACGCAGAACTGTTGTTAGGTTTACAACTTTTGTCCAATATTGAAGCAACTCTTAATTTTAAAACCAAGGAAATGTTAATAATGCAAACCGAAAGCGTCAAGAGGTAATAAAAAATGCTACCTACCATAGTTTGGTAATCAGAAATTGAAAGTACATTGGATAGACAAAGTGAAGGATATAAGCAAGAATGTAGATTTAACAGTAACAATAATAGTCTCATTTCCCCGGAAAGAACATACTCGAAAATACCCCGCGGAGTTTTGCAAATAGATACTCTTGAGGGGTTCATTATAAGTGTTTTTCTTTTTGTTTATTGTGAAAGTGTGAATTATGAATCATGGTACATACAACACTACAAAAAATATCGCATGTTCGCAAGAAAAGTGTCACAATTTAACATTTTTCGATGTCTTTCTTTTTTCGATTCAAAAGCATTAAAGAACCATTCTTCTTCCTTGACAAGAATGTTACAAGTCTACCCACATCAGTGGTCGGTACACGCCTAAAAAATTTTCGGCCAGTTGCCGGGAAATAGTCAGGCAACTATATTGTGTGGAACGTAAGAAACAAAACTCAGAAAACCCTTCAGTTTCCAAAAATATTCAAGCAAATAATACTTTGAACTTTTCCGTACTATTGATGTAGGTTCACAATTTGAATCTCAATAATAGTCGCAATGTGAACCTGCTTAATAGAAGAGAAAATTTCTAAGTATTCTTTGCTTGAATATTTTTGGAAACTGAAGGGTTTTCTGAGTTTTGTTAGTCACGTTCTACACAACACAGTTGCTTGACTTTTTCCAGGCAACTGACCGAAATTTCTTAACAGTAAGGCTCAGAGATGGACAGAGGACGACATCTTGAATGTCTGCTTTTACTGCGAGGTCGTAGAGCTGACAACTCTACACCGCAAAACCATGTCAAGATATAGTAACAGATGGTTCAGGGATTCTCCTGCGGTAAAATATTCCAGAAGTAAACTAGTCCCTTATTCGGATCTCTGGGCGGGGACTGCTTGAATAGGCTCCAAGAACAGAATTAAGAAAGACCTTAGAATTAACAATATAAGCAGTTCGGTGGAAGGGTCAAGATAGCATCCGACAAGGCAATTCTACTACGGGGAAACACAGTCTCATTATTCCGGAACAAGATTCCTCATTAAAAACAGTATCCTTCCGGCGGTTCAGAATATAGAGTTCGTCAACGAAAGACTATCGTACGTTACGATATGTACCCGATGGTGCAA
>JAGDQP010047020.1:0-10792 GCA_022664845.1 Lepisma saccharinum
CTTGCTTGTTTTAGGATAGCACTAATGATGATGACAAAGGCATTCTTAACGCAAGGATTATATAAAGCATTGGCAACGTATAAACTATCGTGTTTTGTGCACAACAATAAACAAAAAATAGTTCTTCTATGGACCAAGACTATTGATGAAAAAGTATTCCACCTAAATCTTTTACCTTATTACTGAGTACTTTTCGATGTTTACTTGCTGAAAGAAGTTCTTCAGCATGAGAAACAAGTTCCTCTGCTCGACTAACAAGCCTCTCTGTAGCTGCACAAATCTGATCTATAGGTATGTTCAGTGCTTCGACTAAATCTCTTTCGTCTTGGCTGGTTGCAGTATCTCCAACGCCGTTCCAATTTTCTTCCATAGCCTATCTGTACTAGTGGCGCTGAGCCCAGGTCCTCGAGCTACTCACTCGATGATATCCTTCCATCTTGCCATGGAGGATCACCCACTATGATTAAAGACTGCTTTCTGACAGTAACATCCTGTGAAAAGATGCTTTATATTAGTAAATTAATCATCACCTGTACATTCGGCAACAATTTGCAACATAGAAACACTGGGATACATAGCTTCCCCATTCCGAATTTTATGTTTGTTTGTGTACTGTGGCTATCATAGCCCAGTCATAACCAACCAGAACTGTATTTTACAGGTTTCATTGACCATCGGTGGCGAATTTCTTTGCCACCCTCTTTTGTTTCTAATTTACCACACAATATCATAATTGCCGCATATGAATTAGTTCATCAACAAAATTCGTAACTTCTCGCTTTACCATACTACAGTAACGAGCCTTCATTTTCTTTAGCCATACTTCTACGGTGTTTTTTAATGGAGATACTATCCATTTTCTTACATTCTATAATAAATTTGTACAAATCCAAAAGGAAAATTACGATTTGTTTTCGACTGCACAATTCTTCAAACTTTCCTCCATTGCACACGTTAACACTGAACAGTGCTTTGTTTTATTCATAAACGCAGATTACAAACGAGAGATAACAACCAATCAGATACAATTAATCTTGGTTTACTTAAACATGTCAACATAAATTTTATTTTCTAATAACGCACTACAAATTCCTAAGCTGGATTTACACTGAACATCAATTAATTACTACTTTAAATGAACTTTGACTTGCACCTTGCTGATATTTACATGGCAGCAATTAAATGTGGTTCATGTTTGATGTGACACAGTGAGCAAGAGAACCAGTTGTGAATTACATGGCGCGTGGTGCAAAGCTGTCGATCTTCCGATATTGTGTAATCATGGGATAGTAATTCAGTGGGTTGACCAGCAGGGTAATAGTCACTAAGTTAAACAGGCCCCAATCAACTATTCGTCCTGTGGAAGTGGAAGGTTAAGGGACATTGTAGGAATGTCAAACATTTCGGGCGATTGAAAATTCTGACCGCAATGGAGATCGCAGAACTCTGAAACGTAAAATTGTCCAAAACCCGGAAATACTCGATGATCACCATTTAACAGACGTTTCAGCAACAGGGGTATCGGTTTGGAACATTGGGAATAGAGATCCACTACCTCGGACATTGAGAAAGAGCGAAGGCTCAATGAAACATCACAACTGGACAGAAAACTGGAGCTGTGAAAAGTGACGAGTGATGCTCTCACTGTTTCAGTTCGATGGGTATGTATGAGTATGGCGTCTACCCATGGAACGCATTCTATCGGAGTGAATAGTGTCTACCAGGAAATTTGTTGGTGCTAGCATTATGGTATGGGGTATTTTACATACTACAGTGTGGGACTACTGGTGGTTGTTCATCTCAGCATGGACACAGAGTTATACTGTTAAATTGTAGAGAGTGAAATGCTTTGAACATAATGACGTTTTACAGAACAAACCTCTGTTAGTTCCAAGGTGACAATGCCAGCTGCATGTTGCTGCTACTACTGTGCGTTGATATGAAGAAAACAATGTTCAATGCTTGGATTAGCCTGCTCAGAGTACCGAGTTCAATCACATAGGACAATTTTGGGACCAGCTGGACCGGTTGAAGTCTCAGAATATGCGTCCAACTTCCGTCACGGGTCTGAGATTTTACAAGAGGAATGGCAGAACATTCCATCCACAACCTAGTTGCGAACATGCCGCAGAGGATGACTGCTATTACAGCAGCAACAGGTAGCGCCACGAGGTTTTGACAGAGCAAGTACCTCAGCCAAACATTTCAGGTAGGTGAGCAATTACCTTGCGATAGATAGCGTATATTGTTAATTTTGCGTATAATGATACAAATGTAGAAAAAAAAACATAAAAAAGACGCGGATTGGAACCTCAGAAGAACCTCAAGTGTTTGCTACTGCCATCTTGATCGGCTATTCTTGCAGAAATGGGAAATGTTGTCAATCAATGGGGATTCCAAATCCTAATTGACAAATCGAGAAACGACTAAAACTTGGGGTCAATTGACGTGGTGCGTAATTCATGGGAGTAACTTAGATTATGTCTTCGGAGTCTCAACAACACATTTCTGACTCTCTGTACTGTTTCGTTTCTGTGCTTGCCTATGGCTGGTAGTTTGGTTCAGTCAGTAGGATGCTGGACTCATGCTCAACGACCCATGTTCTTCTCCCGCCTGAGACTTCCATTTTACTCCCATCCAACATTCCTGGAAAGTGAATGATATCTGGGTTTTATCAGTGGAGTTACTAAAATTTCCATTCAGCTAGGTTGCCTGACTCTTTATAAGGAATGTTTTTTAAAAAAGCAGAGTGCAGCAAATTCTTTAAACGGTATATCATAAATTTCAAACAGTCATTAAAACATAAAAAATAGGTACAAGTAATCGGTAAGTAATCTATCTTTACATTTTGGTAGGTTAGCAGCACTTATTACATGAATTACTGACTTAATACCTAGTCTTGCCATAAATACTGTCACAGGAAGGGGCAGTCATAATGTAAAGAAGACAGCAGATCCAGAGAAATAAATTTACTTGCAAGAAGTGCATACACCACAGATACAAAATGTGCAGAAGTTACTCAAAATGACCACCATGCGCTTTGACACAAGCCCTTAAACGGCGTGGCCAGTCATCAATGGCTGTACGCACAGAGTCCATTGGAAAAGTGTCCACTGCTTTGATGAGGGCACGTTTGAGAGACTCCAAATTGGGGTGGCGTTTGGTACAAGTCATGGCCTCAAATCGAGACCACAAGGCATAGTCTAGCGGATTGAGATCTGGACTGGCCGAGGGCCAATCACTGGCAGTAATGAAGTCCGGCACATTCGTTTCCAGCCACGTTTGATTCACCTTAGCTTTATGGGCCGGTGCAGAGTCTTGCTGGAAGGTCCACGGCTTGTTGGCAAAGAGTGTGTTGCCTAAAGGTTTTACAGCTACTTCCAAGATGTTTTCACGATACACTTGAGCACTTGTTTTGACCCCTTGTTCACAGAATTGCAACTTTGTGACCCCGTCATACGACACCCCCACCAAACCATCAACGAGGACGGATGGTGACCCCGCTGAACCTTTTTCACAACTTTAGACGCTTCTCTAAATGTGTGAGCATACACCTTGTCATTTTGTTTGTTGAGGTGTTCTTCAAGGTTGAAAATTTTCTCATCAGAAAAACACATTGATCTGTGTTTTCCATCCGCGTACCTCTGAAGCAGGGCCTTGCATCTCACCTTCCTGTTTGCTTTAAGTGCAGGAGTTAGGAAATGTCCTGTTGATCGGCGGAAAGCACCTAACTTAAGGTCACTTCTGAGTATCCTTGACATTGTCCTTTGCGGAATGTTCATTTCCCGGGACATGATTTTTTGCTTCCGAAGGGGTTTTCGACGAATTCTCTGCCTGACAGCCTGGACCGCTTGTGGTGTTCTACTGCTCCGCGGTCGGCCTGGACTTTGACGGTCACTTACAGAGGAAGTCTCACAGTACCTTGCTATGGTCCGATATACGAATCTCAGTGTGATTTTCAGAGGTTGGAGAAGTTGAAAGATCTTCGATGCCTTGTGACCACACTTGTGTAATGCAATCACAGCTACACGGTTCTGTTCCTGACCCCACTCCATCCTTACAATATCACGGACCTGCAAAAAATCATGAGTTACACAATGCACAGTACACAGACTACTGACAGGAGTGAATTCACTAAAGTCTATGCGGTATAAACGCTCGGTTCCGATCTGCAACTTTTGTGACAGTATTTATGGCCAGACTAGGTAGTATATTAAATTAAATTTTTCAATTAAAATTTTCAGAGACGCTTATATTAATTTCATAGTTATATGAAGTTTGCGAGCCTCATGGATTAATGACAGTTAGCAAATAAGCACTCTTAAAAAAAATAATCAGAAAACAAGGAGAAAACACAGAATTATTTAATATAGTAATGTAATATTAAAGACCCGATGATTTCCAAAGCGACATTATCGCCACCAAGCTACCCTCGGATGATATTATATAAAGGCTCACACCGCCTCTCGTGGCAACGACACGAACTCAATACCTTTCTCAGTAAAGCGGGAAATTTAGGAGAAAAAAGGCTTTCGATTTATTCCAACGTTTATAGAACTAACTATCGGTTGTTTCAGACATGACGTCATTGGGCCAACCAAGGATATTAGAAGTAGATGATAAACCAAAATTGATAAACTTGATTCGGAGCATAACAAGGTTAGTCTGTCATCTTGGTATGTACAGTCAGAATTTTAAAAAGTGGAGTAATATCCATGCGGGCTGGATGTTGCTCGCGGGTCCCCTATTGAGAAATCCTGGAATATACGAGATCTTGTTAACTGTAGTAGCTGCAACATTTTTGAGTTGATATCCTTCTCTCTCTCTCTCTCTCTCGCTCGCTCGCTTTGCCCTCGTTGTATATGATGACGTAGCGTATTTGAATCTATTCATTCTTATGTTATGTGCATATCATTTCATTACAGCATGTGTTTCATATTTCCTTGCTAGGGTTTCGTAACTCGAAATTGTCAGGGAAAAAAACAATAACGTGTTGCTGTTTGAATAGCAATGTGCCAAATGATTTAAGAATTGCAATATGGAAATTAGATCAGTGGTTTATCCAAGATTTTTCGAATATATAGATGGAAGAATAAAATATCAAGGAGGGTGTAATTAATTTTCCTAACAAGGAAGTGACTACAGATCTCCGCCATGGATTTTGGAAATTTTGAAGTCATTCGAGAGCTCATTAATTATCATGTGCACTATATAAATTGCAATTAGCAAAAATTAACTCGTAAGCTATGAGTTCCTAATTTTTTTCAACTAACTTTACGACGAAGTTCAAACCCGGAAACTCGGGTCTTTTCCTCTAGGGTCATTTCTGCTCAGCAAATTGTATTCCTTCTCGAAATTTTTCAACATGTAATGATTGGTAATCGCCAATTCAGAAACATCCCTGATCCCTCAAGACGATGGAAAAATAACTAAATTTTGAATCTTCACCGGAAATCAAACTAGAGACCGTTCAAACGAGCACATCGATATTGCCCGATATCATTAACGCATGATTTGTGATTAATTTGATCGATTTTGTTTCAAATATCTATCAATATCGAGTGCCAACAAATTTTCCCATATTGGAGATCAATGCCGATCGGTGTCAGAGATCGATATTGATCGGTATAGAGAAGCAATGAAGAGAAATTTACTATTTCAATAAATTGAATTACATATTATTTTACAGTAGTTTTAGAGAAAAAACGTGATCTTAATTAAATGCTGTCTTTATTCCATTACGTGTCTTATTCTCTCATCTTCATGCATAGTTGAAACTTTTCGTACTTCCCGGAGGTTGGATTCGAACATGTCACTTTATGATATTTTTAAAATTTTCATTTATGGCATTTAGGCATCTAAGGCTCAGGCAGAGGTAGGAGGATGAGAAAGGAGGAGGGAAGGTCTCGGCCAGGGCCTAAGTTAAAGATAACATCCCAGCATTTACCTGGCGTAACTGAGAAAATCCCTGAAGAACCTCAGTTAGGATGATCGGGCGCCTTGTGATTTGTTGTCCATAGCTTTCGCCACTACACTACGGAGCCATCCTTCGAGAATAATATATCTATTATGCACTTGATCAACTCAGACATGGACTATGGATAGGGATAGTCAAATTTCGTTAACCCCCAAAACGCGAAATTAATAATAGACTGTCAAATTACAATTATAAATTCGTTTCAGGTGATTTTCCAACGGAAAAATATGTTTATTCATTCGCGAAGTTTCGCGAAATCGGGCACTATTCGCGAAGTTGAGATATTTTCGTGTTTTTCCCTATTTTTATGCGAAATACCATCACTTCTGAAGAACCGAAAATCCAATTTTGTTTTAAAAAAATTAAATCTGATCTAGAAAAAGTTCCGCGGCAAGAGCAACCGACGCTTGTGGCTCAACTTTCGGTATTGGTTCTTAAATCGCACACCAAGTTATTCAGCCTAATGTCAACCTCACCATGCAAAAAGGCGACAGATGCTGCGGGGCTTTATTCGACGAAATAAACGTGACATCGAGTGAACTAAATGAAAACCTAGTGAAAGGTGCAGCTAATCTTCCTTGTTTAAGTGAAGTGAACTCGAAAGACTTTCTTGAAGGGTGTGCAGCAATGCAGAACATTGTGCCTACAAAAGTGTCTCAGGGAGATAAAGTTGACATCTTGTCTATCCTTTTGTCTTTAAAAGGTACTCATGAAAATTTTGTGAAGAATGCTGTGCAGTGCCTACATTTGCCAGTATCTAACGTGGACAGTAAAAGGGCATTTTCCATGTACTCAAATATCGTCACTGACAAGAGAAATAGGTTGAAAATATAGAATGTAGAACTCATGATGGGATTGTGCCTAAATTCCATTGAGAACCATGATGGTGTTGATGAAGACGATGATGAATGTGAGGTTGCTTGAACTTTTTTTTTCTGACAGTTCAATGAAGACAATGAGTGAATGTTAAGTTGCCTAAACTTTTTTTTTCTGGGAGTTCAACGGAGACAATGAGTTGCTTCAACTTTTTTTTTTCTGAGAGTTCTGTTTTTCAAGAATACTTTAGGATGTATTTGCAATCTATTTTTTGAAGTGCCATGACCATAATATGAAGTATGAAGTTTATTTTATTGGAAATTTAGTTAGGCCCACGTAGATTACAAATAAAAATTAGTCAGGTAAGATGTTTTAGTATTTTATTAACAGTGTTCACATGTATGTATTTTAAGTAAACACATCCTAAAACGTATTACACTGATACAGTAACATTCAATATTCTGTTATATGTGTGTAATATAGTTGGAATTTCCTCTTTTACCGTTTTTATGATGAAATCTTATTTTTATATAGCGAAATATAATTATGAAACATGTGTACAATATAGTTGAAATTCCCCCCCTTTTTTTACCGCTTTTATGACGAAATCTGATTTTTATATAGCGAAATATGTGTAGAAATCTTGATTTTTATTTGACGAAATTCAAAGTTTTTATTCACCACAATCACCAACTCTAACTATGGAGACATAGACAATATTTTCATTATAGAATGTCTTTTAAGCTGGGATCATATACATGTTTTATACGAAACAAGTGTTATTTTCCCATTACATAGACTTTCTCAAACACACACGACCCTATGCACGTTTTCTGATCGAAGTACAACAAGTTTCAAGAACAGCATTGAATGTCGAAATATGG
Source organism: Lepisma saccharinum (assembly GCA_022664845.1). Taxonomy (NCBI): domain Eukaryota; kingdom Metazoa; phylum Arthropoda; class Insecta; order Zygentoma; family Lepismatidae; genus Lepisma; species Lepisma saccharinum. Next base: position 7,678 of record JAGDQP010047020.1, read on the forward strand.
TACCACACCAATGTCGATCGATGTTCATTCAGAACTGTGAACCATGATTGATACTAGCGTTATTGGCCTGATATCCTTGTGCTGGTAGGACACAGAGCGTTAACAGTTATACCAAGTGGAATCTACAATTCCTTGCCTTACATTCCTGAAACATGTTGTTTAAAATAGGTAATACAGTGACGATCCTTGCCTGTAATTGAAGAAAAAATCCCTCAAGTCTCCTACAGAATCCCCAAGTTCTTAAACAACCTCAGTCAAGGAGGGATTCGAAGGCCGTGATTTGCAAAGAGAAGTTCGTCAACAACTGAAGGAGATAATAAAACGATTAAAAAGAGAAACTCTAGTTAAAGATACTTTTAGTATATATTTGCTAATACTATGTTCTGGCCTTTGGCTTTTACCGAACATTACCAAAATTTGTTAACATGTTAATGAACTAATTCCGGTTTACGATCTTCAATATTGAGCAAAAATGTACTAAACTTAACTCTTCAATTTAAATACCAATGTAGATCTATTTACATGTAACTAAACAGCTTCGTCAAAATAATAATTTCAAACGGATTTCAATGCTTCTCATTCCTTTTTAGTAGTTTTTAATTATGAACAAGGTTATAGGGTTGAATCAACTATCTTATCCTCAGACTCTAAATTTTGTAGGGAAGCCTAAAGACTTAAGGAAGAAAAAGCAACGTGAAAATATTCCAGACACTGATTTAACTAAAGAAAATAATTTTCTAACGTATTTTTCGCTAGTGTTTTATGTATTAAAGTTGCGAATGGATTAATCCATAGTTTAATAACAATCGTTGAATCTTTTTATATGAATAGAATGAATTATTTATACAATAATTTTCTTTCATTTTTAGTTGTTCAGTATGGTTCTTCGACGTAGCAAAGGACCACCAATAACTTGTTGGAAGAGCTAACTTCGCAAGCAGAAACACAATGAACAAAGTGCAATGCGTGTGTTGTGGTAGATATGCTGACTTGATCACTTTTCTCTTCGTTGTAGTTTCATTCTACATACGTTGCAGTTCGTGCCACGTGCAGTGTCTCGTATCCGGTATTTATCATTCGTCACGAAGTTGGAAATCTTTCAGTACTGAGAGTAAATAGATACTTGTAAACATTTTATATTTTTGGTACTTCCTTCTATTGCCTGTATATATGGCAGGAAACTATATATTTCTTGTACTGTCTAATTCAGATTTATTTAACCTGGAACCTTATTAGTGGCCTGCCAACCTGAACTCAAAATAAATAAATAAAGGGGCTTCCCCGTATTGGAACGGGCGTAAGCCATCGTGCGGCTACCGCCCATAAAATTAGTTTTATCTTGTCTTATCCCAAAAAGATAAATAAAGCGATAAAATTATTTTAATTTAACAGCATCTAAATTAGTTAAGTAATTAATATCTTGAATGCTCGTCTTCTGCTTTTAAAGAATCAATAAGTTCACAAACGAAAATGTATATGATACAAGTATAAATATAAGACTTCTGGCCCGCAGCACGCCTATATTATTTTAAAATGCACGCACAACTTAAAAAAAAAACTCATATTGAGGAAATATACGTCAAACAACTACATCAAAACTTATGAGAGAAATGATAAAATTTTGGACACTGGTTAAACTGGAGCAAGTCACTTGGCGAGTAGAACGAAAGCTTTTTCTGGCCCTTCTTCGTGAGGTAAAGCCTCTACGCATCTTCTTTCTATATGAATTGATTATATTATGTTTCTTAAACGTCATGTGTTTAGGTACTTACTGTAAAATATATCCATATATGGTGAAGCAAGGTCACAAATGATCTAGCATTTTCACAGATACTGGCGTAAGACATTGTTAAATAATTAACAATGCACGGTAGACAAGCTTAGACAAACAATGTGACTACATTTCGAAGTGAAGGTGCGCTACCGTCCACAAATGGCGCCAGTTGTTCCCCGAATGTTGGATTAATACAGGGATTCCACCAGGATTTTCCGTTTGGGGGGTGTGAAGTCAAATTTGGGAGGGTGTAAGTGGAGGGAGCTTTTGCATGTTTTCTATCGATTTTTAACAATAAATTTTAAAGTTGTGGGGTGCTCTCGAGAATTTGGTGACTGACACTCCCCACAGAGGAGGGTCTGGCAGAATCACTGGATTAATAAAAGTTGATCCAAGTAGAAATTTCGACTGTCCCATCCGGTTTCTTTCCTCGAGAAAGCGTTTAAACTATCTGTTAGTGGCAAAGAAACGGTTATATTACATGCAAATACCACAAAAACTTCCTGGTGACAAAACTTCAAGAAATGAGAAATAGCAAATGAAAAGATGAAGAAAAGTGACGTTCCAATGAACCTAAAAAAAATTACTAATTTCTTTGCATTTGTTAGAAATCGGAAATGCAGTCCGAATCATACTGCACCTTCAAAAACGTTTCAATGATTTAATAAATACCTGTTTATTCGTTATGAATACGTAAAACAACGTTTGCATCTGGTCAATAAGATCTTAGGTTTCTTTGCTTGGTGACTACTTTTGAATTTACACCTCCATATTAGAATTCTAGTTTTTAAAACAAAATGAATTGATATTTTGCGAGAAAGAGAATTCTTCCCCCCCACACACACCAAAGAGAAGGTGTGTGTGGGGGGGAAGTACATTATTATTTTCTAATTGTGAGGCTCAGAAGCAAAACCTGCAATCTCCACTCCAGAAAATTTTACGGGAGAGTCAAATGAAAATTTATGGTGGTAATGGGTACTTTTTTCTGTGGTTCCTACGTCGCAAAACACTACAAAATACACAAAGAATTAGGGTTTCTCCTTCATTTACCTTCATTAGAACTTCAGTGTATACAATTCCATCAACATCTCGGTTTCCTCAAAAAATGGAAATTGCAGCTTTTGCTTCTAAGCCCCACAATTGCTTAATAAAATAATCTCAAAGCATGTGACATTTCGACGAGAGGTAGCTTGATATTTTTTTCTGTAGTTAATAAAATTACGCTCGAAGGCATGTTCAATTTTATTTTCACGTAACTTGAATCCAATGTAAAACTAATCCCAAACCCTAGTCTAACCTAACCTAGTGAGTATGCTAGCACGATATTTCATAAGCAAACAC
>JAGDQP010047021.1:0-15141 GCA_022664845.1 Lepisma saccharinum
CGCGCACCAGTTAATCATTGTGACACATCACCTTGGGATTAAATTTGAGTGGAAAAAATGGTGGCCATGTACTAGACATTATAGAATAAAAAGCAACATATTTGTCCAACAAAATGGATAGGAACTGAAGTAAATACGCAGGGTTAAAACCCGAAATATATATATATATTTGTATCACTAGATATGGAACACTCAGATCCATATAAATGGCTGATGGGAAAAATTCGTAAGTTCGCAGGATGCATACTGTAATAACTTAGGACTAAAATGTGTGGCTATCAGAACATATGAAAGACTTATTTGAAATGAGCATAAAATATTGTTTCCATATTGCCACATTGAGCAACTGTTTGAACTTAGTTTCTTTATTTTTAATTTTTTGCAAATCTGAGTATATCTTGAAAATGGACATGGCCGCTGCCTTTTCCATTTCTTTTCTCTTCCACGAATGTTTGGGACTGATGATCTGTGTAGTCTCCAGTTGATTTAAAGGTCGTAAATATATAGTTTTAATAATCATCGTAAAAGAGAGCTTATTATTTGAATGAATAATTATTATTCTCATTAGCTTCCAACTTCACCCCTTCTTCAAAGCAAAAATAAAACATTCTAATCTTATCTCCAGTCCTGTACATAAGTTAATAGCAAATAAACTTCACAAACATTCTCCCGCGATAGGCTGTTACTTAAATCTTACCTATACCTTCACACTACTTCTGCCTTCGTGCTGTCAAAGAAATAAATAATAATAATAATAATAAATAATAGGTACTAAATAATAATATAGACTTAATACCGCTTACCTATTTTCGTCTGCGCTAAAAGTAAGTGGTTTTTGCTTAATAGCACGTGATTTTGAACCTTGCCGTTAGGTGGCTCTGTGGGGCTACTATTGGAAAGAACCAAGGACTAAAAGTAGTCGTCACAGCCACCTAACGGCAAGGTTCAAAATCCTTAGCCCAGACGAAATAAGTAGGCGGTATATAGTCTACGGTACTATCTACATTAAACTTGTAGTTTCAACTCGTAAGTTAATGCTGTTATTCTAATAGTTTGACTAAGCTTATAAATCCGAGAAACGCCAAAACACTTCCCATGTAAGTAGTGTGTTTCTTTTTCTTTTGGGGGGAGGGTACTTTTGTGTGTAATTTTGGGGTACTTGTCGTGGATATACACAACTCATTGCTCTGCGTAGCTGCATTGTGTTAGTAAATGAAAAGATTAATGTGTTGTTATGTATGAAGCTATACGTTGTAACTATTCCTTTTCTTTTCTTTTTCAGAGTCCGGTTACACTGCGTGTTCAGATACCAAGTATGTCAGAGAAACCGGAATGGAAACTGAAGGGTCAGGTTTTAACTTTGACCTTGCCTTTAACAGATACAGTGTCTGTTATCAAGGCTAAGGTACATGAAGAGACAGGAATGCCACCAGGAAAGCAGAAACTCCATTGGGAGGTAAAGTTAATAATTAGAAAATTGTTTTATTTATTCTTCTGTGCCTGATTTCTTTGGCAAAACTGATTGAATCTTCAGAAAAATCAAGATTAAAACAAATTTAAAGTACTTGGTCAAAATGTGTTTTCTCACGTGCCAAACGGAAAAGTGGAGAGAAATTACTTGACTGCTCATTGCTTGCCGTGTTAGGCATGTTTATAATTGAATTATTATTGTTATTTATATATAAAATATCACAAATATATATATTTGTCTTTTTAATTAATTTAACTTTAATGTTTCTTCAATTATTCAGCGAGTTCACACAATTAACGGTAGGGGACTTTGATGTTTTTAAACATACGCTGTTCCCTGGCGAGCGAGAGAGGAACTTCTTTCAGCTCTCTTATTTTATGCAACGAACACAAAGAATTAACTTTTAATTATAGCGGAGATGGACCATTTGAAGAAAAACAATAATTAAGACTCAAGAACCAATGAATACTTTATAAATTGAGAAACAAGCATAGTTATTATTTTTTTTTAATTTCAAATGATAGTATTATTGTTTTTGTGGGCGTCATTATATTGAAGTGGCACCTCTGCTGTGATACGCATGTCAGTTGTCCGAGAGACAAGTGACGAATGTAGTGTGTTCCTGAGCAGTACCTATCGTGTCGACGTTTTAGTGTTCCCGTATTACGTTGTGTGTGATCAGTAGACGCTGTTAAAATGAGGTGGGTGTGACATACCGCCCTAAACAATGCTTAGCCGTTCAGAAGAGCATGTGTTCATCAGGTTTCAGATGGCACGAGGTCGAAATGCAAATCAGATCCACAAAGAATTATATGAGGCGTGTGGTGATAGTGCTCTTCCTTATCGGACGGTTGCGAGATGAACTGTGGCATTCGATGCGGGGCCCCAGTCAGCAGACAAAGAACATGGTGGGGGCCGTATTCGAACGGCTGCGGATTAACATCATGTGGAAGCACTGAGAACATTGCTCGAACGTGATCGGCGATGGACGTGTAGTGAACTAGTTAATGAACTGAATATTTCGTCTGCGTCAGTGTACCATATGCCAACATAGGATCTCGGCATGTGTAAGATTGCAGCCAGATGGGTACCGTATATCCTGATGGAGGTGCAAAAGTGACACCGATGGGAATGTGCACGCTTACATCTTAAACGTAGGAAGGTGTTGATTTTCTGCACCTTATTATTGCGAGTGACGAAACATGGGGGGATCCTACTAACCAAAATTGAAACGTCAGTCTAGTGAATGGCGCCACCCGGCGTCCCCACGACCGAAAAGAGTCAATTAAAAGCCAGTAAACGCGAAGGTCATAATGATGTTTTATGACTACGAAAGCATTATTCTCTCACATCAAGTCCCACCAGCGGTTACCGTAAATGTCTCGTACCTGAGTCACCATTTGAGGTCAGCATTGCGACGCAAACGACCACATCTTCTGCAGTCTGTACCAATTCTGCTTCACGACAACGCCAGATGTCATACTGACTATGCAGTACAGACTTTCTTACCTTGATGGGGTTGGGAGGTATTGGCCCGCCATATTTCCCTTATATGATCCCCTGCGATTTTGATTTGTTCTTAAAAATGAAAGAACCACTTCGGGAGACAACGTTTCAGTGATATTCCCAGCATTGTTCGTGCCTTAGGGCGCTCTCTCGAAACCCTCTCACAGATGGGGAGCTCTAAACGGTATCCAATGTCTGCCAGATATCTGGGAACGTATTCACCAGGCAAGTGGGGTCTACATCAAGAGAATGTAGCCATGTTCACGTGAGTAACACATTTAATTTTCATTTCCGAGATATGTTGCCTCTTCAATCTAAATGATCTTCGTATATCGTCGTTTTATATCATTATTATTAGGAGGAGGGGCCGGAGAAAAAGAAGTTTTAAACCACATAGTTGTTTCTTATAGTCTTAAAAAGGAGAAATTTTATTAACTTTACATTTTTGGGGAAGTCGTAATAATAATAATAATCAATATCGGCAGGTCCTTCGAAGCAAGTTTATCCTTCTATAGTATTTCTGTCTTCGTTTAGCATACAATTTTTCATCCGTAAGTGATTGTTCAAGTATTGCGTAAGCACATTTTTAGTCATTTTAGACTCCTCCCTCTTGTAAGCAAAAATGAACAGATCATTTTATTTTTGTGCCTATTTTCAAGTTTCTTATCGTTACTTCGTAGTCCAAAGCAACTGTTTAAATCTACGCTAATATAGTTTTAAGTATGCATTGTTTTGATGTCCTCTACCAGTTTAAAAAATAAGCAAAACTTGAAACCTCCCTTGAGTGCTTACATAATACTTGAACAATTCCCCTTATATCCCATATATTCATCTTCTTCCTCCACCTGTAATTCAAGGTTTTTTAATTTATTTTGTACCTGCCAGTTCATTTTGATGGTCTACTTCAAAGAGAGGAGCACTACAATAAACTCTTCGGCGATTAGATAATATTAGCTCCTTAACAACGAGTCTCTCATCATATCCAAGTGGTCCTTGTCCGATTGGAAATCATTTAGGTAACTTCTTATTGGTGGTATATAAAGAGGAAGCCTTGCCATAGACACCATTTAAACGTCGCTTGATTTGCAGTGGTCTTTGTGCTTTTCGAGAAATTGAATTACTGAGCAGTACTTGATTTCTCACATTTCAGACATTTTACAATAATTGCTGTAAGGCGACTTTGTGAACAGTAGGGCACGTTATGTCATCAGACACTATTAAGACGTCACTCTGTTTCATATCCCCAGTTGATCCTTCTTCGGTCATGCGTAATATGCTGGGCCCGGAATTTATAATGCTACCCTTGCAAATCAGTTCTGAGCACACAGATTTCATACTCTCGCAATTTCCCGCTCATTATAATAGTTCCATCTACAAAGCATGTGTTGCCAATTATTGTAGAGTATATAAAAATTGCATATTGTAGATATATTTTAATACATAGATAAGGATCTTTTAAAAGCCTGCACCAGCTTCGAGACAAATCCGTCTTAATTTGAAAAGTACACAGATCTACACTAGGAAAGTACATAGGTTCGTTCGGCAGAAAGATCTAGGATGGTACCTAGACTAAGGTGCTGGCCGCTGCCTTTTCCTCCAGAAAAGTACTCGCAGGATACATCGTCCCCCAGACTTCTGATGGGTTTAGACTGAGCTTTTTATCCTGTATAATATAAATTAATTTAAAAAATATCATTTACACTAAATCAGCATCTTTGAGTCCTTTACTACCAACACCCAAAAATTTGTAAATATCTTAGGCCAATATTACAAATACGAAGAACTATTTGAAATGTAACTTTATTTTGTATATAGCAGTGTAAATCCGAGGTAATCGACGTTGTAATGCTGTAGACTCCCCTTGATACTGTAGTTTAAGCGGAAGTGACATAAGTAGATCAGTAGCTAGAAGCTAGTTTTTATCAGATTACTCAAATACATTTTAGTTTGTGACAGTTCCCAAGAACAGACAGTCGTGCAAATGTGCGAATTCTTCCCCTCCCCGCGCCCCCAGTGTTATAATACCAAAGATTTGCTTGCTTTGGATCAGCAATGGAAATGCAGCAGAATGTTCGAGCTTTATTGATACCGCCATGCTGAGACTTCCCTGATTTTTCATGGTCACACGAGGCAAATGCCAGGATTGTACCGAGAATATATTTTCTGTCGCTACCACCTCTTTCTTACCCCTTTCTCCAAATGATGGGCTCCCCTGAAACTGTATTACTTAATGACGGATGTATGCAATACGTGATCAGCCTGTTACTATGAATTCAATAATCAGTGTCTACTGTTGTGTTAATTTCCTATGTTTTGATCGTCATATTTAATGCTTATCTAGTGACATTTTTTTTCTTTTCAGGGTCTGTTCTTCAAAGATTCCAATTCTCTTGGTTATTACAACATTACTCCAGGAACTCTGGTAAATCTACAGGTGAAGGAACGTGGAGGACGGAAGAAGTAAAACATAAAGCCATAGTCGGTCTGTTTACTGCTAAATAATTAATACAATAGTTTTAAGTTGACTTTTCAAATGTAACGTATTGAACGTTATGAAACCCAAATGTACAGAATCAATTGTATTTAAGAAAGGATAATTGTTTGCCACAGATTTCAAAGAAATTGGCGAAAGAAAGTTTCAACGAACTTTTATTCTGATTCTTGTGACATTCTTATTGTATATTTCATGACATAAAAAAAAAAAAAAAATTATTGCACAGCAAACATATACTGTGTGTCATTTATTGGTTGAAAGTAGCTTGTGTAACCATATGTATAAATATTTTCATTTTATAAAATAGTTTTATTTTCAAACATCTTCGTATTATCCTTTTAACTTCTGCAGGCTGTTGTGTACTTTGCAGTACAAAATGAAATTTGAAAATAAAGAATAACCAGTAAGAAATTTATTGCTTTTCTAATTATCAGTCTCCGAAGTAAATAAATACTCTTGCCAATTCGTTCCAAGGGTGTATTCATTTTTTGTCATCATTTTTATATTGGGTCATTCCATTAGTTTGTTTTTTTTCACAATGAAGAAAAGAAGAACAAAGACATAGCTGGAACACAATCTTCAGTCCTTATAATAATCGCCTTCTTATTCTATTACATTCTGCTACATTCCAGTTTCTAAACACCGCACTTGAATAAAAAGCAAGCTCTGTAATTGGACGGTAAAAACTGGATCCCTGTTCTCCGTACGTTTCGTAGTGTTCATTCGTCAATATGGTTTTGGAGATTGCGAAACAGACAAAATCTGAACGTGCAAGGTCCGGTGAGTAAGGCGGGTACAGGATTTTCTTCCATCCAAACACTTGTAATTTCGCACAGGTGTATGGACAGGCGTGTTTTCTCCGTGGATGGGCACATCTTAACGATTGACCAGTCCAGCAATGTAGTCCATAACCGTTTCAATTGCTGACAGTAGACCTCCGCCGTGATTGCCTTATTCGGTGGCATTAATTCAGAATGGATGATACTATTCATATCCCACCAAACACACATGACTTTGTGTGGATGGAGTTCTTGTTTTACCACTGTTCCAACCCACTGACATTTGTGTTTAATGTTGTGCTAAAGGACACATTTTTCGTCTCCCGTCACCATTCTGTCCATAATGGCTCATTTCTGTAACTGGTCAATAGGGCATTGCAAATGTCCACATGCTGCATCTGCTGTGGTGTCAACCCATCTTTCCAGTTTGGGCAAACAACTAATATCGTGAAGATGATTGTGAATGGTTGGGTGGGTTGAATGCAGTACTGTGGCCAAGTCTTCAAGCGTTTGACATGGATTTTTCTGAACAGCTACTCGCAGAAAGTCGTTGGCCAGCCGTGATTGTCTGATCATGGCATATCAGTGAAACTACTCTGTTTCCAGACCGAAATTTGGTGAACCACCTTTGACATTTGCGGGCATCAAGAATCCCGTGGCATTGATGTTTTAAGCCGCTACAGTTTTTGAATGTCCCTGCTGAAGCACATGAAGCATAATATGCTGTACGTGTTCTTCAGACACTGTCATGTTTGGATTCACAATAAACTGTCTCGTGGTCTTGTAGTTCGTAATTCCTCCGTTACCTGGCGTTGTTTCCACGACCATGTTTAAAAAATACATTATTTATGGGTTGAACCGTTATAGTGTGTTTGATAATACCAAGTACTTTTCATCCCATGCATTTATCCATTCACAGTTAAAGAAGTGAAATGTCACTGTCTTGAGGTTATGGGAATCCTACAGCTTATTGATTTTAGTCAGTTTACATGGGTTTGAACGCTGAATCCAATAGTCAACATCGTTGACCTGGCGAACGTTGGAAAAGTGTCAATAACCATTAACACTTATGGAATACCGGTTATGTGTTAACAGTGATAGGACTTTCTTTAGTAGAAAAATTGGAAAAGTGAAATCCAAAATTGTATACGCCATCCGAGATATTATTTTTTGAACCCTATAAACCGGTTTTAGTAATCTTCCTCCATTGCTTGACTTGATCACATGCTATGCTTCCCTTCATATATCTTATGCTTTTTGGCGACATTGTCGGCGCTAAACGGTCCTATGATCTACTTGGAGGAAGAAACCTTACCATACAGTCTAAAATTCTCAACATAGGGTACAAAACATGTAATTTAGGATTACGTGAAATAAATTGAACAATGTCGGAATAGGTACATAGACCTTCGTCAACGGTGTAAGACCAGACAGAGGTCAAAATTTTGAAATAAACAGAATGTTATGACGAATGGCGGGGTATTTTAATTTATTTTATTTTTTTGTTAATTATTAATTAAGTGGCACATTTAATGTATAATTAATGTGATTTAAAGGTTCCATGTAGTGTGTGATGTCTATGTACTTGAATTAACTTCTTATTTCGAGCATTGAAGTAAATATACAGGGGAGTTCCAAAATGAGGAAGCATACTGCGGGAGGTGATTCCTCACATCAAAACAAGAAGTTTGAAGTAATTTCGAAACACGCGTCGTTTCAAACAGTACATCATGCAATCGAAGTAGTGCCCAATACATCCGTTCGAGCAATGTTTTCATCGTTAACCCTACCTTCATTTCTACATGGGTTAGGTACGGTCAGACCACGATGAAAAGAAACTTATTTTCAATATTTCACGGAAATAGGTTATGAAAGTGAGATTAGTAAATTTTTAACAAGCGCAAAAATCGAAGGTGGAACTGAAGGTTTGCCCATTTTGGATCTTAAACGAAAAGTGTACGAACGAGGTTAAATATTTGCTCTGGTGTCCATCTTCGGATATATTAATCAACTATTGTACAGCCCACTGGTACCTACACGGACGTTATAAAAAGAAAATTGACACTTCAAGTTGACGCAGAGAATTTTGAACTGTACATTTCTGATTAACCTCGAGAATTTTTACTGCGCTGGATATTTTACGTTTCTTTAGGGTTGGAAGAATTGGATACTTCCTGTTGACCTACCCGATTTTGGATTTCGCCATTCGATACTTCTATATCCTTTAAGTATTTAGATCTCACCGGTTTAGCCTAAGAGCCTCCTATTGCTGACACTAGGACTTTTCCAGCGTTCACTAGGCAAACAATATCGACTTTGTTTACTTTAGTGTTTAAAGCAAGGTAGATTGGCTAATATCAACTTGAACTCAATTTTATTAATTTCAGTATTGGTATTACAATACTACCATATTACATCAGGACATAACTAGTTAGAACAATATTAATAACACTGACATAGAATTAGTATAAAGTGAGCATGTTACTATTTACGTGAAATTCAAATACATAATTCGTGAATAACGAAAAATGCGGTCTGAAGCTTGAGTCCCATCCAATCTCAAACTTTCATGAAACTAAGAATACACTGTAGCGTAGGGTTCTATCAAAACAGCAGGTTTCAACGTGCGTCCTCGGCCATCAATTTTACCTTTTGTGTTATGGTGAGTCTATATTAGGCCAAATTTGAATGCGTGTACATATGAGGACTGTGTTAGAACGACGAAATCATCAGTCGTTTTTTTGCTAGTTCGAAACTTTAAAAACAGAAAACGAGACAAAGAGAATACACACGCGTCAATACTGACTAGAGAAATTAGTATATTTGTTGGCACAATGCATTACAGTAGCCTACGTTTAAACATACAGGTAGAAGTCGAGTTAAAGCGAGTGCTCTCTTAAAGAGACTTGGAGGTTAGGTGCGGTTATGTATCTTTACACTTTCGTTTCTTTGTTTAAAAATGTGTCAAGATACATAACCTTACCTAACCTCCATGTTCACAAATTAAGGCAAAGTCGAGTTTAAGCGAGCACTCGCTTAAACTCGACTTCTACCTAAATGCATCTAAAAGACCCGAAACGATATATATGCTGTCACAATTATTTTGCAATGTTTCTATTATCACTGCACAGCGTTGCCAGATACTGAGAACTAATATTATTTTCATTGGCTTTGTGGGATAAAGCTCGAAATCTGTGTTGGGAAACGTCAAAATCGCCTAATGTTAAACATAGGTTTAAAAAAAGTGTCATTATACATGCAAAGCATGTGATTTTTTTTTTCAAGCACATTGCAACAAAAGTTTGAAACAATACTGGAATATATATTGTGAACTATATAGTCTTTTTAAAAAATGTATCATTGATGAAAATATTTACAAAATAACCCCCTGACGTTAAAATTCTTGCCAGCATGAAAGAAAATATGTTTAAAAATATTTATCATTTTTTTAGAAAAGAAACCTTCTAAAATAACGAGAATGTTTTAAAAATGACATTTCATGCTCTGTGAGTGAGTACACCTCAATGACCTCTATCAAAATGTGATACTGGACTGACTGCTGGCTTTAAAAATGGCATGATTATATAAAGACAGGGGGCAGAGAGGACAGTCAATCTCGTTTGTCCACTTCCAGTTCAAACCAATTTTTCGGTTCTAACTTTCGCTGTGGGGCCCGTTTCCCTATGTCGTAATTCTTGCAAAAAACGTAAATATTATTTGCAGTATTTCCTATTATATGCAGAGTAGGGTATACTATTTTGTAACTCAGGAATTAAGATTTAAATCAATAAACGGGCAGCACAGTAATAAGAAGCGTATAAAACAGAACTGAAAATTTGATCCACATTGGATTAGACTGGAAGTGGATTTTTTAAACAGTCACTCATGTCGTGTGAGCGTAAGCCAATTTTATTAATTTTGTATTTTCTGTGTTTAAAAAAAATAAGGAAAGGTAATACAGTAGGGTCTCGCTAATCTGAAAATCCGGATAAACCGAACGGAGCCCATGCCAAATTATTTTTAACTTCAACTTAAGAGGGGGAAAAGAAAATAGATTTTTGATGTAAAAACGTGTATTTTATATACAACTTACAAGAAAATGAAAAAGTACAGGGTGAAATTTTAATTACATACTGTGATTAAAGTACGATACTGTACTGTACGACGAACTCCACTGAAATTTAGTAAACTCCGACGCATCCGTATTTGCCAGGTCGCTGTGATAAGCTGGCACTAGATCACAGTCTAAAACGCGCTAGAAGGCTAAAGACGTGAAATAACTTTCAGGCTTAATGAAAGTCCGGATATTTCGAACTTTTGCTGATCCGAACAGGGCACAGACCCAATTAGTTCGGATTACCGGGACTCTAGTGTATATGGTTGGTTGGTTCGATTCGCCTAGTCTTTTGTGCACGTAATTCTAGGTTGTAGGTAATTCATATAATAATATACCCTACTCTTCATATAATAGAAAATACGGCAGATAATATTTACTTTTTGCAAAAATTAAGACATGAATACAAAACGGGTTGCACAGCAATATCAAGAGTTTAAAAAATAGTAAAAACCGAAAATTGGTCCCATATTGGTTTAGACTAGAAGTTGACAAAAGAGATTAAGTGCTTCTCCGATATATGTTATACTCTTCATATATTCATGAAATTTTCAATGGCAACAGTCAGTCCAGTATTGCTTTTAGATAGAAGTCATTGATACAAACTATGAACTAAATTATTGTATCTGGCAAACTATGAACAATGTTAACAGTAATATTGCAAATCGATTAAGAAAGCACGTGTAAATCAATTCAGATCTTTTAGATAGACTTATTTCTTCTTTTGTTTAAGTTTAAACCACGGTGTAAGATAAGTAGGTGAGGAAGCGAAGCAGCCAAATGTGTTCTCTTAATGCACTATGTTTCGCTGGTTTGCCCACTAGGATCGCTGCGAACTGAGGGCCTAAATAGGGTAACCTAAAATATATAAATACTGGGTATTGTATCAGTCACCATTTCTACAGTACAAGTAAATAAACTAATTACAAAAGGGGTTCTAGACTCAATTGTACTTCTATGCTATAGTGTGATGTATACATCACAAATTTGGGAGTATATTTTTAAAGTAGTGAATAGTTTATTTATGTATCTTTCTATACACGTTAGAAGACAATTTATTATATTAGATCCTGAAAGATGTTTTGGTATGTTTTTCTTATTGACAAGAATTTTTAATGCATTCCCATTCCACGTACAAAGCTTCCTGTTAAAATTTTAACATTCATGAATAGAACACCGTTTATTGCTTTGAAATTGTTTAGTTTTTTATTTTTCTAGTAGAAGAGAAAGAGTTATATTTAATTTAATTTAGTTAAAAATTATGGCTGTACACTCAATGACATGTCGTCTATATACAAGATATTATCTTGCACTTGGGAAATGATAATATAGAATCAATGGGAAATGTTAAATAATTCCAGGCTTTTCTTTAGTATACGTCGGACGTTCCATTTATAAGCAGAAACAGAGCAGTCACAGGTGATGTCAGGTTAAACGTGATAACGTGCACCGTGTATTATAAAAATAATCTCAGTTTTTCTAACCCGTCTTGGTTACACTATCGCTTACTCGACATACTGTCCGTGTTTTTTGTAGCAACATATTAATGGAAATATGTAAATTAACATGTCACCATGATGTAGCATTACCATTAGGGTTGGGTTACCCTAACTTCTATTCGTTACAGCCATCTTTAACTGGGATTAACGTCTTTAGTACTTCGCTGGTCCGAAATAATGTAGGCCTACTAAGCATTGCGATTTCTCGTCCGGGGCATAGCCTGCATAACGGGTCACTCTTGATTCTATAAATACCTAACAAGAGTCGGTAATCCAAGAAGTGTTACGAAGAGCCATATATCATTATTATTTCGTTAAATACGCACTCGAGTTGCAGGGCAGCATGCGGAGGAATTCTGTTATGATTTATGAATGACATGTTTGCTACAAAAATCACAAACATAATGACGAAAAAACGAAGACGGTTTAGGTAAAGTTTGATGAGATACTTTTCTTCATTCTACGCGATGCACATAACGTTTAACACTGACTCCATGTGCTCACCCCAACCTGGAAGCAGGCAAATAATCCAAAATGCGTTTCGCTCTTTCACTCTAATTTCACACTTGCATGCCTCTAAACTTTGTTATATTTTGTGGACCACAAAATAAAGTGTACCCGAGAATTATTTGTGTAGTGTATCCTTCAGCTAACAAGTAAGTCGAGAATTGAAGCATACAACCGAATAACGCTGTATGGCACATTGCGGAATGTGCTGAGTTACCAGTTGAATCATTCTGTACGGAAAATGACCGACATATATTGAAAGGTTAATTCCGCCATTGGTCAAGAGATGGATGACACTAGTATGCATGGGCGGATTTTTGGAGGGCATTCCCCCGTCATTTCAGAATGACTTTAAATGTTTCATTCTAAACGATAGCTTTTAAAGTGATTGCCCCTCTCCCAGGTCTCTTTGTGCCCCCAAGGGTCTCTCCCCTAAATTCGCCCATGCTAGTATGCTGGCAAACTGGTCTCTTAGCGGAACAACGCTGTATGTGCAAGCAAAAAGGCGGACGGCAGGGAAGTCAAGTTATCTGCTGCATTGTGCCATACAGCATTATTCGGCGGAAAGCTACAATTTTAGTTTACCATCACCTTAACCGAAATATTACCTATTTATTTAACAATATCCAGATACAGGGCAATTTCAGTTATTTTACAGTGGATATATTTGATAACAAATAACATGGAAAAAAGATTTTGGAAAGAATTGGCCCTGGCTTTATTCAGGTACAATTTTAGTATTTGCCTGGAATGGTCGAGGGAATGCTCAGTCAGGATAGCCGGTACCGGAAATAAAACCCGGGTCTTCCCAATTCCAAGGCGAGCACTCTACAGATTGCTCTACGTCTAGTTTACATTATGCATACTTTGTTAAGAACTTCTCAGAAGATAAAAGAACTTCTCAGGTTAATGATTAAATTCACGTCGAGAATTTTAATTATATTACCATAAGGTGACCTCTGTTTCCATGAAGACAAATATTTTACACAATAATCTCGTGGTGAATTTGAATGATTTATATACTTCCAAGATGTGTCATAGAAAAATAAATAAAGATTGTTGAAATTACGTAATAAATAGACTTTGGGTTCTCCACTGTATAACATTATTTGACCTAATCTAACCTTACACTAACATAACCAACTATTAAGAAAACAATATAGGAAAGTGGGCTAATACAATAAAGAATTGTATAGTGGACAATAAAGGGGCTTTCTTCGGTATTAGACAGTAAACTAGAACTAACCTTATCTCTGCTAGTAAATCACCCATCACTATAGCTTATTACATCAATGAGCCGACACATTAAACTGAGAGATCCGATACAAAAAATGAAAACCTGAACGAATCTATATATAAAAGTGATTAATATGCTTTTGGGTATCCTTAGAAGTATTCTAATGAATCAGTAATACACATGTTATCAGTTCTGAATGCATTGGGAAAGTTTCTAATGTGCAGCCTAATTGGGATAATCACTATTATACGGGACATATCTAAAGTTGGAAAAACTTTACAGACGAATTAATTACACCAAAACAATAAAAATGTTATGTAAGCATGTGGCCGATTCCGCTTTCTTTTCGAGATACAAGATGATACAACTCATACAAGGTTCTTAAATTTGGAGCCCAAATTCTACAACTATCAATGGTAAATATGATGAATATTTTCCCATAAATCAGAAACGATTCATTAAAATAAAATTTAGTTTAAGGTAATTTGTAGCAATCCGGTGAATAGATGATTAGAAAATATCCCATTAGGTTCAGGCGCCAATTTGGTATATTGTTAAATTCTTTCAATTGCAATTGCGTTAGTATACTGGATATATGCTATCCTCTGGTGATGGCTGTTAATATACTGTAATCTGACGTTAAACGTTGATAATTGGCATGCGGAATATTTCACCTCGTATTCTAGGGAAGATAATTTTTCTATTCCTGAGTGGTGTCCTTTCCTCACCTACTTATCTTACCGTGCCTTAGAATTATTCTAATATAACAGTAATTCACATATTGTTAATTCTAAATGGATCGGGAAAGTTTCTAATTTCAAAAGTGCAGCCTAATTGGGGTGATCACTATTTTTTATATCAGTAGCAGCGTAAGGCAATCTGGGACCAACCCGGGGCAAGTGAACTTGGTTGATGCCCGTTCACGAACACAATCAAAAGCTCACACTGCTACTTTTGGCCGGAATATCTTATTTTTTATTATTCCGAACTCCACGGGAAAGCTGGTGGCTGCACGGGGGCTTACATGCCATGATAGATATCTTCCTGCCATTCGACGTAATCTATACATGCGAATGGTTATTCAGATTCCGGAGAGTCATGATTATGAGTCATTAGTCCAACACAGAAATAAGTCCTGAGACGGCAAGGGTATTACGCCATCGACCATCGACGTGCTCCAATGATTAATTTTATCAAGCGATTATTTTAATTTGAATTTTATTTATGGACTTTAGGCATCTGAGGCTCAGGGAGGGGAAAGGATTCGGGAAGGTGTCGGTCAGGGCCTATTTTGAAGGTACCATCCTGGCATTTGCCTCGTGTGACAGGAAAAACCCTGGAAAAGCCTAAGTCAGGATTGTCGCCCGGCCGCTGGGGTCGAACCCTGGACCTCTCGAATTTTACGCCAACGCTCTACCACTGAGCTACGGTGGCTCGGTATCAAGCGGTTATTGTGCGCCATTTGTGTCAGCGCGGCCCTTCGGGAGGTGGGTCCTCGGGCGGAGGAACCGCTGGCCCCCCGCTTACGTCGCCA
>JAGDQP010047022.1:0-15140 GCA_022664845.1 Lepisma saccharinum
AAGCCATTCAGTGTTAGTCCATTTTTGTCCTCTATTATTTTCTGAATCGCATATTCTAACGCAGAGTAATGGTGACAAGGCATCACCTTGTTTCAATCCGTTGCGAATCTCGAAACTATCTGTCATCCGTACTCTGCTTATAGGATTACTGAGACACATCCTCACTAGTTGAATAAGATTTTCTCGGAATTCCAAATTGTACCAGGATATTGTATAACTTTACCCTTTTGATAGAATCATGTGCTTTCTTAAAATCAATAAACAGTCCCATTGTATTCCCATTTCTTCTCCAAAATTAGTCTCAAGGCGAAAATATTGTTAAACGTTGATCTATTTCTTCTAAATCCACACTGGTGATCTCCAATTATTTCATCTACGTACAGTGTACAGACTTAATCATGTTAACAGAATGTTACTTGTACTTTTGTAACAGGTTCGATCTAACGAGATTCTACAGTAATTAATCCGATTTATCGCCTTTTTTGAGAATCGGAACTATTATTGAGGTTTTGCATTCCTTTGGAACCTCCTCCTTTCGCCATATAGCACATATCAATTTATGTAGTTCCTTGATTAGTGCCGTTCCTCCTGCTTTAATTAATTCGGCTGGAATATTGTCTGTTCCTGGTGGATTTGAAATTTTTCAATTACTTTACTGACATTTGTACCTCTATCTCGCTAGGTTCGGGTATCCACGTTTCTGCGGTAAAGATGTTATGTTATATTCCTCTGTTTGTTCTCCGTTGTGTACATTAAGAAGTTTTTCGAAATAACTTTTCCATACATCTTTAGTTTTAGTCGGATCGACTTGAAGATCTCCGTGTTCATTTCTAATCATTCCTAACCTCGGCTGGTAACCTTTCCGTAATGAGTTTACCTGTTTGTACAGTTCTCGTATGTTATTTGTCCTGCCATTTTCCGCAATTCTCTGAATCTTCTGCATCAGATATTCTCGCTTTTTGTTTCTGAACCCGCGTGTGGGGTTCTGTTTCGCGTTTTTGTAGCGGTTGGTATTTGCTTAGCTTTTATTCCTTAGCCATCGTTGCCTTGCTTGTTTCCGTTCCTCATGAAACTTAAGGCATTTTTCATCAAACCAAGGCTTGTTTTTCGGCTGTTTCTTCTTACCCAAACGTTCCTTCGCTGCGCCCTTCACTATATCACGAATCGCCTTGCACATCGTACTTTCATCAATTTCTATATAAATGTCATCTTTATTACTACCAGAGTCGGCTAAGATTTCGAACCTATTTGAGATTTCCAGTTGGTAATCTACTCTTACGTTCGGATTATCTCATCGTTTAACTTCGAATTTCAGTTGTTTTGATCCTTTGTCTTCTCTGTTCGCGATGCATAACTTTTCCCTCAGTTTTGTGATCACTAACTGATGGTTGGTATCACCTTCCGCTCCGCTGTAAGACCTAACGTCCGTTATGTTGGTGTGTCTTCATCTATCTACTAATACGTGATCGATCTGGTTGAGAGTTTTGCTATCCGGAGATATCCAAGAAAAACGACACGACCGAAAATTAAAAAGGTTCGCAGAGTTGACTAAAAACCCATTTTACAAAAATGTCACAAGTCCATCCGTAACAAGTAGAAAGCAGAAGTGTCAACGTTCCGTTTGGCAGATTTTGAATATAGCTTCTCAAGTAAAACGTCATTTCTTTTCGCCTCCTGCAAAATTATATACTTTTATAGTTGTATCACTTTCCTTGAGAAGGTGCGATAGATGGAGCGATGAGTGGAACTTACTAGGACGTATTTTTCCAGGTGGTAAAGGAAGATTGCGGTCTGTATGGAGTGACAGATATATAAATGATTTTTTTGGAACATAATTTGAATATGTTTAATTTAAAGACTACGGTCTTTTAGAATGAGCATAGCTTTTGACAGAAGACTGTTGGCATTGTTTAAGAAAGAAATATAAGATGTACTTTATATATGGATGTCATCTTGAATATTTTATTAAGTAAATGACGGAAGTAATTTATGAAGTAAGTTTAGAAGTGTATTCATGTTAATTAATGTGATTCGTCTTCCCTATAGTATAAAGATGAGTTTAATACGATAAAGCAAAAATAATATTGCTTGGAAGACGTCTATACGATAAGAAGAGGTAGTAGTCTCTTTTGATGATAACTTTAAATGACGACTCTAGATTTCACGAGTGATTGATACAACAAATACTTATTTTCTTGGTCTTATTTATTGGTTTCATTCAAGGAAAGGTTTGAACTATTACATAATCTTAATGTAAATATGGGTTCTACTTTAGCTACTACAATCGGCCAAGTAGTTTTGTAAAGAAACCTACTTCTTTGGTTTATCGTTTGGTATTCTAAACAAGATATATCGATAAGATTATTGAGACTATTGCTTCACACGTGGCACACAATTAAAAAAAAATGAAAAATCTCGTGTACATGAAGTGATTTTTTAAAGAAAACTTTATTTTATGTTAGAAATGCAATTAACAAAATTGTATGTACAGAATTGATACTGGGTAGGCTTACCAGACGTTCCCAGACGTTCCAGCCGGTTTTATGTTTTGTTCCAGTGAGACGAAAAGTATTGGAAAGTTCTTCCTTTCCTCTTTGTTTAGCTGATGTTTTCTTAGTCATTAAATGTTGTCTTGTGAAAAAATTATATTTTAGTGGACTCAAGTGTTGAGAGAACTGCTTGAGAAATTAGAACCCCAAAATTGATTTATTGGATACACAAAATTTTGATCTAAAATACCTTGAAAACTGATTCTTGCATGAATATTTTTTTCTTTTGCTATAAATCAAAATACTGTGGATACTGTGCATACATATCAAAATACTGTGCCTTTGTGGATACTGATATTTCTATATTGTAAGTTTGTTTGAGTTTTCTTTAAGTTTTATTACCATAAACCTTATATTGCAATTCACGCGTCTCATTGCTTAGACTGACGATTTTCTCAATTCTGCGTATTCGTTGTGTAAGGTGTCGTGTTTCTGATGAGAAATCTGGAAAGTCTAATACTTGGTCAGGTTTATGGTGGCACTCACTTGCATTTCTTAGCAGTCTCAACTTAATTTATAATTGATAATTCCGATTTAGTTTGTAAAGGGAATAGCTTCGTTCTCAATAAATAAAAAATCAACAAAAAATATTAATTTTTAATTGTACTCCTTTGTGGATACTGGTGCTCATAACAAATTTATATGTTGCTAGAACACGAGGTATTATTAGCTTCCTTCATTCGTAATACACTGTATTTGTTCTAGTTATTCTAATTTCGGAACAGAATTTTCAGCATGAGCCATGGGCGGATTTATTGGGGGTATTAGCCCCCAGTCATTTCAGAATGACTATGAGAATCCCCGAAATAGCTTACACCCTTAAAGTAATTGCCCCCCCAGTGTCTCTCTTCTAAACCCTGAAATGTCTGGGGGAGCAATGCCCACCCCCAATAAATCCGCCCATGGCATGAGCATGTAAACAATTCGATTAAGTAATTTAGTTTTATTATCAAATTTCCTGCACATTGTTTGTAGCACTATTAAAATAGAAAACTTCATATATAATATCGTTATAATGGAAGTTACATATGTTGCATTCTTCTTCGTCGTTACTGGAAGTTATGTGAACCACTTCATCGTACTCTACGGATAGATGTCCTATTGAAAGAAGTAAGTTTGTAGCCGCTGATAGAACAAAGATCTTCCAGAAGAGAGCAGGCACGTACCCAGAAGTTGGTTTTGGAAGGAGTCCACGGACTTCCTGGGGAAAGGGGTTCCAAGTTGTGTCTGGGCATGAGATGTACGAGATATTAAATATAGATAATTTCGCCTGAAGTTATACTAATTTTCCATAAAACTTTCAGTTTTGGGTGAGGGTCCAGAGCCCACGGATCCACGCTCTAAATACGTCCCTGGAAGAGAGTACTGCTTCGTCTTCCATCTTCTGAAGCTCTTGATTGCCCACATTCACATTGTCCATTACACATCACATCATGATAATTGTACACATGAAATATAAAAAAGAAAATCTTATGATAGTATAGAAAATAGACACAGAAGTCAGAAAGAACAGAGCACAAAAAGGTGAATAAAAGTGACTTTAAAATATGCCTATTTTAGTTCATCCTGCCTATGAATGCGTTTTACACTATATTTATTTTCGTTTAAAATATGTGTGAAGTACGTTACAAAGCTGCAAGTCAGAACTCTTCAAGGATTTCAGTGATATATACGATATAACTCATATAGTGTCAAGAAGTGGACTTGTGTAGTTTTGCATGCACAGACTTCAATTGTTAATTTAATTATGTTTCATCACTGTAACATTTTTGTAGAAGCAGGTGGATTCTTCCATTTACACTCTCCTCATTTACAGTCCTGTCTGTAACTAAGATATTAGTTCACGAGATTCAAGGCTCCGGGTTCGAATCTCGGCTGTGGGGTCAGTGTTTAAACATAACAACTTATTGTGTCTAGACGTTAAATTTATTAACTACCGTAGAAAACATAGCACATAAATGTTTACCCCGCCCCCTATATAACAAATCAGGTTGCCATATCGTTGCAGCTGCATTGGACGGTGGGAGTGCTTATAGTCCGAGGCCAAACTGCCTTAACCTAAAATTTCGGTATATACAATATATTTTGATGGTTTGTGTATAAAAAAGTGCGCTGAAACCGAATATAATAGGTATACGGTTCATACCCTTGAGTATTTTAGATATGACGTCATCAAAATGGCCGTCCTATAATTCGTATCTTTTATTATGATGTTAATTAATTTGCACTAAATATAAAATACATAGCCATATTTGCTATCAAATGAAAGCCCTAGGTTCCTGCAGCTGATCTAAATGATTGATATAGTCTATATGATCCACATCCTTGAGCATTTCAAGATATGACATCAGCAATATGGTCGATCTATAATGTATACCTCTTATTAGGTATGCATTAGGTCGTTGATCAATTTACATTATACATACCCATGACTGGTAATAATATGAAATCCCTATGTGACTTTAGTTGGTCTAAATTAGTGCAGTATACCTGGTGGTTTCCTCGTAGTGGCTATTTATTGTCTTTTACTTTCATAATATGAAAGCTATAATATTAAAAATAGAATGATACTCAGAAGTAAATAAGGAGATTATATCTCTTAAACATTCGAAGGTTCATCGCCATATTCCGTATCACTATTTGAATTTGTCTTTATACATGGATTTAAACATTCATCGCTTTCTGAGCATAATATAAGCATGTACATGAAAGATTAGCAATTGCACAGTTTCACTGTGTAAGACACATCAGGTTCATGTGTTAGGTTCATATCAGGAGGATTATTTCTTAAAGCTTCCTTGCAACTGGTAATGTACTCCTTATGCATTTTCCGCAAATCTATCAGATGTTGGTGGAACAGTACTAAATTTGGGTATGGATGACATATTCTTACCATATATTTTTTCTTCCAAGCTTGGAACCGAACATGTGTCATCCAAGTACTGTTCTTTATACCACAGCATAACCCTATGAATCGTAATCCTTCAACTGTATCGCATCCGGATAGAGCATGCGCTAACAATAGCAATTTGTTCTTTCACACATGCTTTGATATCTATCGATATTTTGGGGACTTGTGCAACTTCCAATATACAAACACACTTTAACTTGTTAAGTGGATAGCGATGCATCAAAAGCAGAAACACATACGTGTCATCTGAAACTACAGTAACATCCATGTCCCCTACCATGGCTATAGAGATTGCCTGTTAAGTTAGAAATACATTCGCCTCTTCACGATGAGTCTTGAGATTTTCTCGGTGGGACATCACACGGTTGTGTACTTGAGTTGGTATTGGATTAGATGATGTTATAACCAGCTTACTTCTTTAGGAGATAGATTTGCAGTTCCTCTACTAGGTATTTGGATATAATGTGAATAATTTGTTTTTTATTACATGTTGCAGAAAAAGTGACCTGTTATGTTAGCAAGGGGTGACGAATGTAGATATGATTACGTGATACCAAAGATATACGTGTTCCAATTTTGGGACTGAAATCGAAGTATCTGTCAAAGACTAGACATACGTAATTGTCTTTTAGTCACTTCCATATGTAGCTTTAAAATCCGTTCAGATATGATCGAACAGTCCCATGTTTTGGCCAGTAGATTGTCCACATTACTGCTCAACCATCAGTGAACATAGCATGACCATTATTTCCTTCACTACCAAGAACGCGGCAAGATGATTCTACTTTCAATGCATTCTTCAATGTAAATTTTGATTTCGAGATTCGAATATCACCACTTTCATCAAATACTGCTATGTGATGTCATCATAATTCTACACGTCACAGTTGAGTATATGAACCACTTTATGTTAGTCGATGGATTATGTGACAACATTGTTAATCTATATAACAGTTGAATAAAAGAACTACTTTACATGAGTTTAAAAAGTTGTGGTGTTGCTGCTAATTCAAATTTCATGATGTCTTCATCATTCATGTCACTTGTCATTCACATTATCATAGCACATTAGCAAATTATAAACTTAATTCCCCTTTTTCCCCTCTCAGCGAATTTTAAGCATTTTTTTCTACGATAACGGAAATTTCCCTCCATCTGATAGGACTGCTTTCATTTGATACCAAACATGGGCATATTTAATAATTGGTCAATGTTCTAGTAAAAGGTAGTGTTATAGAGCGGCCATATTGATGACGTCACATTTCGGAACGCTCAAGGTTATAAACCGTATACCCATCATATCAGGGTTTAGCGCACTATTTTCATTTAGGAACCATCAAAACATATTGTACAAATATAACGAAATTTTGGATTAAGTCGAAAAAGCTCACTTGGGCCCCGAATTTTGTTGCTGAAATAAATAAATAAATTATTGGGTTCAATATTTAGAAGTTTAACAACCAAAAAGGTGGAGCATCAAAATTTTCGATGGTTTAATCTTTCTATGTTTTTGGTTCGACCTTGAACCATGCAAAAAAATTTATTTTAGAGGTCTATGTTAATTCCCGAGAAATCTTGAACTCTCAGGATACAGCCTCTGCAGAAATTTGTATATGTTATGCCAAGGTAGGTGGATGAGGAGAATGTTATGTGTGAGGAATTTGACTTGAGTAGCGCCATGTCTCTTGTTGTAGAATCAGGGGAGACAAAAGAGTTCCAAATTTTTAGGTTGACGCTAATATATCTTTTTAAAAATGCACTTAGAAAGAAGGCTGATCCAACCTTTCGTTTTGATATTTATGGTAAAATAAAAAAAAATCAAGAATGCAACCCTGTACTACTTAGTGGTACGATTAGTATTGATATTTTAACTCGATCTATACTCCCATCTATTAGTAAGATATTTCTTCAGTAAAGGTACATACATATTGGTGTCTTAAGTGCAACCAGAAGCGAAATTGTAATGGTTAGGAGAACTGATTTAGAAACAATTGAAGAATGTATATGGATAGAAATTAGATGTTCTTAAAACAAAAATATACTTATATCTTGTGTATATTTCGATCCTAATTCTTCAATAGAAAAATATGATAAAAAAAAACAATTTCTCAGAAAATTAGTCATTATCCATATGATATGTTAATAGTAGGAATTTTTTAATATTTCAAGTTAATTGAATAAAGAGAGAATTCGACAGTGACATTCATTATTTTTCTGAATTTATAACTAGATGTTCATTTGAATTTTTGGATGAAATGAATATGCTGGTAGACACTTATTGTACTGATCGTGATTTTTTTATGTTAATCTAAACAAGTCAATTGTTTCTATCATGTAGACAGATATTTATGATGATCCTCAAGAAATTGATATTTTTCTCATAATATGGCGAATAATGTAAGGACTCATGTTAAAATACAATACCACAAAGGTAACTATTAAAACTTATATCAACAAATTGTAATGAGTCTCTTTGTCTCTTTGAATATTCTTAATTTGTAGTTGCTACGTAGTCCCCAAAACAACAAATCTTGTGGTAGATCGTTTCTGGTTCTTATTCTTATTCTTATTCTTATTCTTATTCTTATTCTTATTCTTATTCTTATTCTTATTCTTATTCTTATTCTTATCCGATGTTTCTTAGAATGACTTTCTATTAAGCGTTTTCTGTTTACCTGTACATATTTTTAGAATATATTTTGATAAATATTACTTGCCTGACTTACGTACTTTATTATATTTAATGTAACTGTCATTATTTCATTTTTTGTTTGTGACTTTCTTTACACGGTTTTCTTCGATTGTATTTAGATTAAGTGCTCTTTTACCATCCACCATTTTTCCTTCATTACTTTTCAAATGCCTTTTCTAGAACTTTTGGTTTCTTCTTCTTTTCACATGGTTGTATTTATTATTACAAATCACTCATATAAAAGAAATGTGTTGAAAAATAAAATATATATATGTGCTCGTATGGTGCCTTATCTAGATTATATTTGTCAGTGATATTCTGTGCTTCTATACAGAGATTCCTTGCATTTATCAACTTTCCATCTTTATAATTGATTTGAGCCTGCTTGTACATCTCTTCAAGTAAATTATATGTATTAAAACCATTCTTATTACCCACTCCCTTTAAAGTTGTTCGATCTTCTTCCTTCTCGTCTGGAACATAAAGTTCCTCTCCAGCTATATTCTTCTTCTGTTTGTTGTTTAATAGCACTTTCTTCTATATGTTCAATTATCTTTATATTATCAGGATAATGTTCATACATTTTTGGAAGTGATTGGATATTAACATTGTTCAGATTTAGAAGATCATCCTTTTCATAAACAATCCTCTTCGTTGTTTCATCTTTTATTACTAATTCTTGTTGGTACACATCCATCTGCCTTGCATCCTTATAATTATGTTCATTGTTCTTGTGGTTGAAATATAACATATTTTCAACACCTGTTATTTTCTGGTTGTTAGTATTGTCTTTCGTGATAACAATTTTGTTTTCTCTATATTGCTGTCTTCTTTGATAAAGCCAAATATATTTCCTGTATTCTCTTTCTAATTCATTGACTGCTTGACTTATTTGAGTTATTGTGTTTTATGGAAAACTTGACAACTTCGTCTTTATCTATCTATCTATCTATCTATCTATCTATCTATCTATCTATCTATCTATCTATCTATCTATCTATCTATCTATCTATAGGCAAAATATTAAAAATGATACTACATACTTTCTTCATAAGTAATTTGCAAATGATATTATTAATGTCTTTAAACATTTGCTGAACCTTTCTACCATAATTCTTAATTTTACTCCATTTGATTGTAGTACGTTTATATTTGTTCAATTGTTTTCTTTTTATGTAGTCTTCAACGTCATTATTTAATGAACTTTTCTGTATTTGATTCTGCACATGACCTATATTTTCATCAACGACTTGTTAATTCTCAACTGTAATGTTCAAATTCTCTTACAAGGAGACCGTCAACATTGTCATGCCGAAACCTACCCTCAAATGTTTCATACGTGTCGAATACACCAAAATAACACTCCACACAAAATTTGAGGTGCTAATTCAAAGTGCAAGTGGGCCAAAAAAAGTTGTCAGAAACCGGAAAATTTTGCTACCATAATATGAATCAGGTTTTCTACACTGGGAATGGGACAGAGTACTTGGTGGAGGGAAACGACTGCGCGGCGCGCTCACTACGTGGAGATTGCAGAAACGAGTCGAGAGAAAAATGTCTGGGACGAGAAATGTACTTACTATTCATTGGTCCTAATGTTTATTCTCTACTTTTGCACTAAATTCTTGAAACGTACTTTTTTGTTACTTTCCTTTTCTAAAATCACATCAGGAATTTTCTGACTGACTTAACCGCTTGTCATTTCTAAACTTCAAATTCAAGGAGTATGGATTTAAAAAAGAAAGGAAAGTATTATCTTTCATGTAGTGGTGGGGAGAAAAGAAAATGTAGCCAAATTTACTGCTGCAGCAATATGGATGTGAACTGATGCAAATAATTCTAGACTGCAGGGGCGGTTTCAGAGATAGGGGTGGGAATTTTTATCCCTGGAACTACTAGGACTAGAAAGGTAATTAAGGCGTCGTTGGAAAGATCTCGCCAAGACGAGTTCAAACCTGTACCATTCATCCTGATTACAGGGTCGTACACCGAGTTTCGATGGGGGGTATTTTCAACTTTGGAAGTACTAGGGTAGTTGATGTATCGTTGAAAAGGTCTCGGTCCAAATTTTTCAATGCAACACATTGATCATATTAACAAGATCTTCGCTACTTAAGAGCGGCGGTAGCTTATGTGCACAGTCGCTTGACTGAACTCCCCCTCACTTATTTTTATTGTTTTTAATTAGGTACCTCCGAAACATCACAAACAATGTTACGTGTCCGTAGCTGTGTGTCTGTTCTTATCAGCGCTCCAACCAATAAGTTCCTATTACATTTGGCAGGTAGGTACGAATTAGACTGTTTGAGGTCAAAAGTAAAGACATTGATGTTCTTCAGTAGTGGTAGTGTAGTGGGATTGCATTATCTATAGAATGTGGAACCAAGTAAACGTTCTGCGGCTTGCACAGCAAGTGTTCGAAGAGAGAGGCTGGAAACTTGTGTAACATATAATACTGCAGACACAACAGGCTACACGTAAGTAAGTTAATCTAAAATTGTGCTTTTATATTGCATTATTAGAGTTGGGAATAAAGAACTCCAAGTTTTAGACGGTTATTTTAGAACTACTATTTGAAACATTAGTTTTAAGGGCTTGCGTTGCTTAATTTGCTTGCGATTTCGGTGAGTAGCCAATTGAAACACGAGTTTTATTGAGTGTTTTCTTGTAAGGCAAGTGTAACACATGTTTCATTTGGCTACTCACCCAAATCACAAGCAAAGCAAGTAACGCAAGAATTAATGAAAATGAGCCATAACTTTGTACATAACAGCTACCGTTATAACTGTTACGAATAATAGCACTAATGCCCATCCATACTCCACCTGGCACTCGGCCAGTGTAGACAACTAGATTTATATTATGGCATCAAAATTTTCCGGCTTTTTACCACTTTTTTGGTCCACTTGCACTTTGAATTGGCACCTTAAATTTTGTGTGGAGTGTTATTTTGGTGTAATCGACACATAGGTAAAATTTGAGGGAAGGTTTTGGCATGACAATGTTGACGGTATCCTTGTTAGATCAATTTTAATTTCTCACTAAATCCTATGATTAACTTAACCTGCTCGTCAAGCTTGGCTCGATTGTTATTTATCAGTTCTTTTAAGGAAGAATTATCTTTTTGCAGTGTTGTAATGCGCGTACTCACTTCTTCTAATCTTTCTTTGGAGTCTGTAAGTTCTGCTATTAAATTTTCCATTTTCAATAATTTTAATTTTAGTTCTTCGTTTTCCTTGTTAGGTTCTGCTATTATTCCAATAAAGTTCTGCAATTCCAAACGCTGTTCACCCTTCAGAAGAGCATCAATCTCCTTAGACTCCTTAGATACACTTTTTCCTAAAGTAAGTTTTCTATCATGGCTACATCGACTCTCGTGAAAGTTTGTAACTCTTCTAGTATTGCTAGCGTTTTCGAGACTATCGTGTCCGCTACTTGTATCAGAATAATATCCTATGGACGTTGCTTCATCTGTCATCATTCTCCTTTTGTCTTTCTCTGTTTGTTCACGTTCCTGATGTTGACGTAACTCCGATTCCTGCCTTTCTTGCTTGTGTTCCTGCTTATCTTTGTCCATATAACGTTCAAATAGCTTTCAAAGTCCAAAAGATTCAGGATCCATTTCCAAAGTTTCGTCTTTTCCTTTCTTTGACATTTGTTGATCCTTATTAGAATTCATATTTCGCTTTGGTATCCTTTTCTTCTTCTTATATAATTCGTAGGTTCTTCTCCATCGCTTTCGAATGCTGAGACCTGACTTTCATCACTGCTCGATGCCCCATGTATGAAAGCCATTTTATGTAATAGGTATTTTTGAATATTCTCAATTTGTAGTTGCTACGTAGTCCTCAAAACAACAAATCTTTTCGTTTTAATCTCAGGTCGTTCGTGGTTCTTTATCGAGTTTTGGACACAGTGCTAACTCAGCTATAAAAGTGCCCCAAATATGCTCCCCGCAATGTGGGTGATAAACGCGCAGAGCCAATATTATAAGAACTACTGCGGTGCTTTTCAGCAGCCCTCAGCAGAACTATAATAGCTCTCTCTTAAACGGAAATGAAGAAAACGCAAAATAAAAATATAGTTATTTATTTAGAGGGTAAAAGATAACATCATTATATTTCTTCTAGATATCTTTTTTTAGTGCTAGCTAAGCTAGCTCCCCAAAAGGGCTACACCCTCTATTTGGGAAGGGATATATGGGAGTACAGAAGTAGCATGGATAAGGTGGATGGTCTATGTGGTGGAATATTATCCGTATAATTTATTTATTTTATTTTAATCATAATAAGGACATTATGAGTTTTCTCATAATCATATTATTTAGTAGGGTTTCCATTATCATTCTTATTTTGTGATGAGAGATCAACATGACGTGCACTAGACGCCACAACAAGTTAACACATTTTAGACGAATGATTGAATATCTTCTGCCCTAGGGGTGACTCTAGGCCATGATGAGGACAGATGAGCCCTTGCGTTCAAAATGATCACCGTACAATATATGTCGGTGAGAGATAATGAGGAAGGTGTGGTGTGTAAAGTTTGTTCGATTTGGGATACGTCAGGGTGCTCTGGAGGTAGGGTGTAATGAAAGATTATGAGTAGTACAGAGAGAGGGGTATCGTTGATGTTTGTAATGTTGTAAGTTTGTTGTATGTTTATTATTTCTGTGAGAATTGGATGTTGGGTTGTAGCGTTTGTTTATATATCTTTGGCGCAGTATTTCTAGATTAAGTGCGGAAAAGTAATCCTGTCATAGAGTTCTTGGGTGGTGCTTGGGAGTTTTATTCTATATGCAAGGCGAAGAGCGTGTCGTTCTAAGATTTGAAGTTTGTGATATAGTTTGTGTGGTGCGATGATGCAAGCAGTAAATCCATAAGTTAGTACCGGACGTAGAAAAGCTTTATATGTGTTTATGATGGTGATCGGTTTGAGGACCCGCGTAGGTCCGGTTAAACGTTTCAGTATATTTAAACTGTTCTTTGCTTTGAGAATGATTGTTTGTAGATGTGGTCGCCAGGTGAGGTGATGCTCATATGTGATTCCTAGATAGGTTACTTGGTTGATGGGTTTGATGCGTTTGTTTTGTACAATGAGGTTGAGTTTGAGTTTCGCAGGGTTGCGTTGAACTTTGGATCTGCGTTTTGGTGGTAAGAATATAATCGCTTGTGTTTTCTGTGAATTTATGTAAGTCCCTATTTACTGCACCAAGTGGTGAATATGTTGATGCCTCATTCATAGTTCTGTTGATATGTTGAATGGTGCGGCTTAGGGCTAGGAAAGCGGTATCATCGGCATATTGGAATATTTGGAGGAAGAGGAGGTAGATCGTCGACGGAAAGGATGTAAAGGAGAGGGGGATAGTGCTGATCCTTAAGGGACACCACAATGAAGGAATATAGGGTGGGAAAGGCTATTATTGATGTTAATGTAGGCCAGACGATTTGAAATGAACTTCAAAATGAAATGCAGGTAGTTTAAGGGTAGATGAAAGAACTGTAGTTTATAGATGAGAGCACGATGCCAAACTTTATCGAATGTTTTCTCGAGGTCAAAAAGTGTTAGGCAGGAAGGAAGGGATTTATTGAAGTGAAGGGTCAAACGGAGTAGTTGGTCGGTTATGCTGAAGTTTGGGCGGAATCCAGCTTAATGTATAGTCAGAAGGTTGTGAGTTTCAAGGTGGTTGTGAAGGCGGGAGACTAGGATTTTTTCGAGGGTTTTGCTGAGGGTTCGGGTAAGTTGTATTGAGACGTAAGAGGTAACTGTGTTCGGAGGTTTATTGGGTTTAAGGAACATAAGGGTTTTGGAGGTTTCCCATTCGGGAGGAATGAAGGCGGTACGAAGGATGAATGTGTGTATCGCAGCGAGGAGGTGCATAAGGATGTTTGGTGATTCTTTAAGATGACGATAGGCGATTTTGTCGTTTCCAGGTGCAGAGTGGCGTTTCTTTGTGATAGCATAGGTTATTTCTTCTGGTGTGATAGGAAGTGTTAAGGGATGGTCAGGAAGGATGTGGTGAGTGTTTGGTTGTAGATGATTGGAGGATATGTTGATGCAATGGGCAGGATGAATTCGAAATGGATTGAGGGGGATGTTGGGAGTGAATATTTCTTGTAAATGTTCTGCGAATGCATCTGCTTTTTCTTTGTCGGTGTGAAATGCGCGGTCTTGGTGCAGCAAGGGGTAATCGGTTTTGAGTGTTGTCCTGTTAGTATGCTAAAACGTTTCCAAAATTTTGTGGGTTGCGAGTTGTCTGCTAGAGAGTTGCATGTTTTGACCCATTGCCTTAATTGATAAGCCTTCAAGTAGTTGTGGACTGTTCGTTGTAGTTGTCGATGAAGTCTAAGTGATTCGGGGTTATTGGTACGTTGGTAGTCTCTATAGAATGCTCTTAACTGTTTGATGAGAGGTAGATATTGTGGAGGTAATCTGGGTCGATGAGTTTGTATTGTGTTAACAGGTATATGGTCGTCTGAAGCCCGTTGTATTGCGGTTGTTATTTTGTCAATGGTATGGTATAATTCTGCTTCTGTGCTGGGTGGATCGAGAGATTCAATTTGTGAATGAATACTTTGCCTATATTTGTCCCAATCTGCACGGTCAAAGCGTAAGACATCTTTTGGCGGTGTAGTTTGTTAGGCAATATGAGGTTGGAATGCTAGTGTCAACTTTACTGGAGCTTGATCATTTCGTATCAAATCTAGGACATCGATGGCTGATATTTGTGGATGTTATGACTACGTGCGGAGTTGTATTTGAGCATGGGCGTGTACGTTTCAATTTTTTTTAAATAATTGCTAGCCCCGGAACGGGACTAGCTCCTGATGAGAGGGTTACGCCCTCTTTGCAGGTAGGGATGTGGAAGGAAAAGTTGAAATTTGAGGAGTGAGTGGATGGGCTAAGGGATATTAGGGAACTTTCATTTACCTTTATTTAAGTAATCACTGAACATTGACATTACAAGCTTATGCTTATAATCATATTT
>JAGDQP010047023.1:0-15140 GCA_022664845.1 Lepisma saccharinum
AAAAAAAAAAAAAAACTTCAATTGTTGTACAATGAGTTACATAGTATCATTTTCTCCAATTTCATAATTATTTAACTACTGTAATTAAAAAGGGATAGATTGTTCTTTCCAGTTAAAATATATCCTGTATGGAGGTATTTAGGAATTCAGAGCCCCGGTCCGAAGCACCGCTTGCACGGGCTGCTTTTACGGCAATGTACATGATGCACTAATTCATATAACGTAATGGAAAATGCTTTTACTATCATGTCGTTGGAGATGTAATTATAAATGACAAGCGTAACAAATAATACATCAGTATTTTTTTAATGTTATCCTACAATACATCTGAACATTTCATGTATGGAAGAAATATCATGCATTTTTATGAGTCAAGTAGTACATTTTCTTATTCATCTTTTAACCCCAAAATAAAATTAAATATAAATGAAAAATAACAAAATAGGCGTTCTCAAGGATTTGTGTGTGGCTGGGACTGCTACTCTCTTCAAATACGAGGACTATTTTTCAACCTCCGGTGATACGTACAGAGTAACACAAGAATGTCAAGATATACAAAAGTTACGTTGATATTTCTGCACGGACTTTCTCATTCACTGGTCTAAACAGAGCACTAGTGTTTGTAACCCCTCCTAAAGAAAGTTCCGGCAGTATGGTAAGCCTAATCATGACATCAGTTCGTTCTTCTCGTAACCTTTGAGATCTTTTCTGTAACGAACTTATTTTCATACACAACACACACGCTTTCCGATTAATTTCGACAGCGTTCATTTCTTCAACATTCAACATGGCCAGTGAGATCGAGAATTCTTCAAGTGCGAAGTTCCGATTAGCAATGGAATACTCATTAATGAATGATCTGCGAGACTTACCAAAGTATAAACAAAATATGTTACACTTCTTTCTAACTAAAATATTGTAGAAGAATATAGTTTAAAAAACAGCGAGAGATTACAATGTCAGCTTAAACTAACTGTATAGTTTATTACACTGACACTTGTATTATTTAATAAACCAAGGAACATAAAGAAACTATGAGCATGATGTTTAAATTCACCTGTTCATCATATGCACTAAAGCAGTAGTTTTCAACCGCCGCTCCGAGAAATTATTATACCGGTCGTCGCCAAATTAATACATTTAATTATTTAACACGTAATTGGTAGATTTCGTCAACTCAGTATTGACATTAAAGTTTAAATTTCATTTCCAAAAAGAACTTGTATCTGAAGAAGTGTTGGTTGGCATCCTTTGTATATCAAATAAACCTCCAAGTTACTGGTATATTCCCGGTCCTTGAAAGTTTTCCCCTATAGTTTGTCAGTCCGTAAGTATTAAAAGGTTGAAAAACACTGCATTAAAGTACAAGTAGAATGTAACATTTAAACACCCATACGACGTCAGAAAAGGTCAAGATTACGTATACATTTTGCTCCATCAAATAATGTACTATCATGGCCAATATAATCTTTACATGACTTTATTATACACGATTTTTTCTAAGCCTAGAAGATAGGGCACCCAACTGGCGATATGCGATTCTGAGAGTGTGCGCGTGAACGAGCAAGGGTTGGAATTTTCTTTTCTTTAAGAAAAACCATTATCGCATGTCCTGGCGAAACAACACAATGTAACTGAAAACTGCGTTTATAAAGACAAATATTCTCGTTTAAGTTTCGAAATGAAAATATCTTTCAATACCATCAGAAGTTATAGTAATTGTGCAAAAGTCCTAAGTGTCCTCTGTGGCGTAATGAAAAGAGTGGAAATGAAAGCATTAGAGTTAAATCTGAGATCGTCGATTCGAACCCAATCATATTATCTTTCACTTTTTCAAACTTTCATTTTGAATAAAACGAGTGAAAAATACCAATTTCATTTCTCTTGGTCAGATGTTAAATGCGCTTAACGGATTGTTATTTTTTTAACCAGCGTTGGTGAAACTGCCCGTTACGGTTGTAAAATACTAGCTACAAGTCCACGGACTAATATCACAAGTGAATGTGACTAGTATTACTAGTGATTCTGTTTCTCGAAATACAAGTGTATTCGTCTACACTTGTAACCTAGATGTAAAGGTCCACACGTATTTGCAGACTTATAGCGTATGTAGATGGATCGTTACAAGCCAAGATTTACTTTTTACAAGAAAAGTATAACTGATAAGAGAGTTCGGAAATGGAATTACGTGCATACTTTTTTCAAATGCACTCTAATTTTTAAAAAAATAATAATACGGTGTGGTTCAACATCACTCTAAAAATGCAATATCTTTCCATCATAAATATTCATCCGATAACTGTGATGCTGTAGTTAATCCAAAACACACTTATTTAAAATTTAAAATTTATTATTATTATTATTATAGTCTAAATAAAATTTGTTAGTATTTTTTTTCTGAGTTCAATATTGTGTACCATTTTCAAGTAATTTTGATACTATAAAGTTTTTTGAGAGGTTGTCTTGAGGATCTAAAATCTGAAATCAAATCGTTAATAATTTCTAATATATGACATTTCTGGAATAGAATAATTGTTTTCAGTTAACTTGAATCTGAAGTTATTTCCAATCAGTTACTAAACCTTATATTCATAGTATGCGTCTGAAATATTTAACTGTAGCATGTCTTGATTAGCATAAAAATGCACGTAGGTATTAATTTGTTTCAAAATATACAGTTCATTATCTTATTTCAAGTAAATTTGTATAAAAAAGTAACTTTTCATTTAAATTCTAAACGATTCCAAATTTGCTCAATTTTTCAACATAATAATGTCTTTCTTGTGTTGCCTCATTTTTAATATAATACTCTTCTTCTTGTGTTGCTTCTAAACAAAATAAAGAGAAGACAATTGGGTTGTATTTGTTTTTAGAAGTAAAGACAGTTATTTTTTGTTTTGTCTAACTTTGATTGGCTTGCAATTTTGATATGTAATTCTTGATGACCAACCTAAGCTGACTCATCTTTTCTTTTATCATCGTGCGAATACGATTTTACTTCACTATACTTTTTGAGCTGAAAAGCATTAATCATTTTACGAAGACATACATTTTGCACGAATTAGAGTCCTATAAATCCAGGCCCGCACCAGCCCCGGCCGGGACGTGCAGACCCCTACCTCGTTAATCTCCCTTTGGCCTGCAGTCCACATGTAAATTTCCAGCCCGCCCCGGTCCGTACGCTCCTGCCAACCTCGATCCGCAGCGATTACGTAAACTAGGAATTTTGTCTGTATCTGTCTGTGTGTATGTTAGTAATAAAAATCACTAGCGTCTCAGGGAAACCCGCTTTCAAAGCTTTGTCCACTCTCGCGCCGGCGCAAAACTCCTTGAACTATTAGTAGCATCGAGGAGCATACATTCCACAACTCACTGTTTGGTCCGGTAGTTAACGTATTGGGAAGCTGGTCGAGAGGTCCTGGGATCGAACCCAGGCGTCGCTAGTTTTACAATTTTTTCAAGAAAATTAACTTTTTTTATGTATATACGCGCATTAGGAAATTTAATGAAAGTAGCGACCAAAGGCACTTGGAAGTTAGGTAAGTCAGGTTCTGTGTTTTGTTTATTTATTGCACACGTGACTTGCACATAGACATTGTTTCCACGCGCGCTCGCCCTAGACGCAAGCATCCAAATCTACATGCCTCCCTTGATTTCCATCAAATTTTGCTCACGTATTGCTTAGATACTGGGCCAGCCCGTACAAGTATTCCGGGTATGGTATTGCGTCTCAGTTGTCATTGTGGCAAATGTTTATTTTTATTTTCAAATTGCTTCAATTTGGACGTATCAGCACCAAGCTTGACACACACATTATTCGATACAATACAAACATTGTGTGAGAATTTCCGTCCCCAAGTGTCAGTGTTGCCATCTATTTCATAAAATAGTTGTATTTTATAAAAGGTATATTTTATAAATTTTTATAAATGTCTAAGTACAAATCGACACACGTCCATTGATAACAAGCCCAACGATTGACGATGGTACTTACAGTTCGAGCTCTGCGCTTGCGCGAGAGTGGGCTACGCCCTCTTCCCATGTTGGCTCTCTTTAGACGGGGACCAGGTCAATTAGCTCGGAAAAAATCTGCAAAGTGGATTCCGAACAACTCTGTTCAATAAACCCCACGAACTTGAACCTATGATTGGACTTTTCTTAACTGTCCAGTATTTGATTATTAAAGTCCTACATATGTAATATGGTGACCTAGTATATGTAGGTAAAATCTCAAATAACAAATATTATTTTTGCATTATTTAGAAAATGTAAAGTTCACGTCAATTTATGTATTACTTTTTGACTCCAGCAAAAGATTCACTACTAAGTTGTCACATCAACGAACAATAATTTCACTATGTCACGCCACGCACATATAATTTACAGAGCGCCTATCTCGCGAATCATTCTGTGGAGATAAAGCTCGTGTTCCATTTTCTCTTTCCTTTCCAGAATAGTGCATACATAAAATTGAATTTAAATTGAATTTTGAATTTAGTTTTAAGGTCTTTTAGGCAACTTTGGCTCAGGACGGATTTATGAAGATGCGTTTAATTGGTGGAATGAAGAAAGTTAGAGAAAAGAAAACACAGAGAAAACGCACGCACACGCATGGGCAGATTTATAGAAGGCACTGCTAATCAATCATTTCTGAGTGACTTTAAATATTTCATTCTAAACGGTAGCTTTGCAATTTGTTATCCATAAATTAAATTGTATTGCCCCCCAGGGTATCTCTACTAAATCAACCCATGCACACAAGGTGTTTGTCTCCCACAAAGCGCACATGGCATGAGCAGGGATCGATCCAACGCAGTGTTTCTCAACCTTTTTCATGCCGCGACCTCCTTGTACGGTGCCTTTTACCCGGCGACCCCCAGAAGTATTTTTCTTGTTTGTTATAAGCGAATTTATTTAACGTTGTATTAAATAGCCTTCTGAAGGCTTCAACACACACACGCGCACACGCACACATACTGTTTATCAATTCGTGTTACTGAGAAACAGGCCTGTAAACACGAAAATTCTAAAGTTATTTTCATGAATTTTTCTTCAGTTGCTTACACGACCCTGAAGTTTTGACACTGAGAATAATGTTCCTAAACTAAATCTTAACCCCCATTCGGGAATTTAAATTCGAAAGTGAATCTCGCTTATTAGAAAAAGGAATGTTAATTCAGAAGACCACTTTTCCTTGTCTGCGTTTGTTAATTAGTACTAAGAAATTAAGTCAGACACCGTCTATTTATGTCTATAAAATATTGTAGCATCTCTCGATCTCGATCTACTTCACTTTTCAGTTTGGACCACCAAACGAGGGCTTACAATTTTGTTATGTAAAATTATTTTCACAGTGTAAAAAGGG
The DNA here is from genome assembly GCA_022664845.1 of Lepisma saccharinum. Classification (NCBI taxonomy): domain Eukaryota; kingdom Metazoa; phylum Arthropoda; class Insecta; order Zygentoma; family Lepismatidae; genus Lepisma; species Lepisma saccharinum. Next base: position 5,366 of record JAGDQP010047023.1, read on the forward strand.
GCTTTTGTGAGCAATTATAGCAAATTTCATGGAAATATCTGGAAAACTTTCGCTCTTACCGGTCTGTTTCTCAGTTATACGAATTAATAAAGCTAAAGGTAAAGCTTTCCCCTGTGCGATACACACGCGCCGTAAACAGCACATGGGGGATGTGGAGGTAGCGCTCGACATCTCGACCTAGTGTAGGAAGTGAGGTGCAGTGGTCAGTCCCCCGCTCGACCGCCTTTACCCTCCGAAGGTGTCCAGGAGTACCAAGAACACTCTAGTACTCAGTTTGATAGGAGGCTGAGTGCACCGCAGAGCGCCAGGCATGAGAAGGATGGGTGCCTAAGTTTTGACTGAAAATGTATCACAAAAATTGAACAGGATATTTTGAAACTGGTTAAATCAAAATAGGCTCAGATTGCGCGCTATCATGCTTACAATACAAACTGCCAAAAGTTAAAATTTGTGTTATGCTCAACTTGTCATATTGCACGAAGTGTATTAGAACTTTTAATTTAAGTTTTAGCTTCTAGATTTGCTTATGACAATTTTCTTTTGGTGATGTTAGATTCGTTCAGACTGGTTCAAGAACATGTCACTCATCAGAAGTATCCACTTATCATGTTATTATTTTAGAAAGAAACACTATAACATTTGTTAAGCACGTAGTGGGTAGAGTCACCTGTGAAGTATCGCTAGCGTGCTGGACTTCAAATTTGAAAACCTGGGTTCTATCCCCCTCCAGTCAGTTTCTTTTTCGCATACACTGATGTATTTAAACAGATATTTATCTCCTGCTTGTGGAGAACTTACGAAGCATCACTGGTCAGAATCCGAGTAAACAGTGTGTGTGCTATTTAGCATAATGATAATTTTGTTTTCATGCTTTCAATTGGTCTTTCTGTCTTCCTCTCTTTCTTTATGTAGTGTTATAGTGTCTTCGCTGCGTCTTTCTCTTCTTCTCTCTATCTATTTATCTTTATTTTCTCTCATATTTTACACACACTCTCTTTTTTGTGCGTGTTCCAGAGCCAATTCCGGGCCACTTTCGATGACCCGGTGATAGGGTCTGACCCAAACATAAGTGACCCGGTAACCCGATTCACTTGGTCAGGAAAATATATTTAAGGGGAAGAGGTACAGTTAGACAGTGTACTAACATTTTTGGTCATATTACGAAATCAAGAAAGTCAATTTAAAAAAACCCTAATACAGAACAGCCTAAAGAATGTCTCCTTCATTTAAAAATATAATGAAAATTTTAGGAGCAAAACTGACCTCGTAGCATAATTTTAAATGTAGATGCTCTTGACACCATACATTTTAAATGGGAGAGAAATATGGAGAAGAATTTTTTTTTTCGTGTAAAACGTGGCTTATTTTTTAAAACGCTTGACAGGATACTTCTTTTTAGTATCCTCTTTCACTTTATGTATCTTTCCCCTCTATCCTATGTACCAATTCTTTGTGAGGGTATTAAAAATGAAATTCCTATAGTAATATATGGGCTTCTGTCTTACTCATATCGGTCACCAGATGCTCATATTTACGTTAGGGTTTCTTTTCCTCTTCCATGTTCGTTCTTCCGTGGTGACCACCGACCAGTGTGCGTGGGGGAGGTAGAGAAGAACTCTGCTGGCTGGTGTCAAGTGACACTATAGGGTTGTGGGCAGACATTCCAAAATAGAGCCGAGTTCCCTCCCTCTTTCATTCATCAGAGCAAGGTAGTCAAAGATCGAATATATGGCTTCAGAGTCTGGTTTTGGTGAGAGATCATGACGGAAGCAGTGGCTTTCGCGGGTGTTGTGCTAGCTATTTGGTAACCCAGTCTAACAGGAAATATAAGCGCACGATATTGGATAGGAGAGTTATTTAAAAGGGGTAACCAACATGCAGTTAACTTATTGAGAGAACTTAAATTGGAGGATGGTGTTGTCATTCGGGAGCTCGTAGGTTCGATTCCAGCGGCCGACCACCCTGACTGAGGTTTTCCCAGCGTTTTTCCTCAGTGACATCAGGCGAATGTCGAGATGGCACCTTCAACATAGGTCCTGTCCGAATCCTTCCCACTGTCTCGGCTTGAGCCTTAGATGCCTAAAGGTCAAAATTGTAATTCAAATTTAAAATTATTGTAGAACAAACCTAGTAAAAACTAATCAGTCCAGCCTGATGTCTGTATTTAAAACAAGGCAGTAAGAATTATTAGTTTGAAATTAGTTGCTTACAGGCTAATGAACCTATCACATTATTATTATAATAAAGTAGTAAATGTGGTAGATTAGCCTGTAAATAAATAATTTCAAATTAATAATTCTTACTGAATTTTTCAAATGGATATTTATGGCCTTTAGGCATTTAAGGGTCAGGCCGTGATAAGGGGGTGGATTCGGGAAGGTGTGGACCGGTACCTATATTGAAAGTGCCATCTCGGCATTCGCCTGTTGTGATTGAGAAAAATAAACTGGAAAAACCTTGGTCAGGGTGGTCGGCCGCTGGAATCGAACCCACTTGCTCCCGTCGGGACGGGCGTAACTCATAGTGCTTTTACCGCCCATCAAATCCATTTTATATTATCTTACAACGACCTCTCGAATGCTACGCCAATGCTTTACCACTGAACTACGGCGGCTTGGCTTGTTCTACACTAGAACTGAAATTAAGATACTGTATATCACATTTTAACCAATTAAATTTACTTTGCTAGAAGCCATTTTGCGTACTGCCGTTTAAGCTTATTATACACGTTATAAAAAAAATGGCTATGTACTTATGTTAGATTTCTTTCCAACATGATCCCATTGAAATACCATCATGAAATTTTGCACATACTTTCTAATCAGAAGCACATTGAACATATTTTTTCTGAAGAAAAACAAAAAATTATATTTCGAGTTTTTCAGAAAAAGGTTTTGTTTTAATTTTAAAAGAATATAAAGATTGGTCTAATAAAATCAAGTAATATATCAGCTCTATTATTATCTAGTAATATTATTACTATGGTAATAATTACAGCTCTTGAAATTCTGAAACAAATGGTGGAAGTTTGCGTTGACTAGGACAATTTAATAGTTTTTTAGTTTCGGGCTCTTAAAGGTTTCAAAACGCGTAAAAATAGTCGATTTTTTTATTTTTAACAATTTATTCCTCAAAAACCGAAAGTGACAAAAACATGAAGTTTTGTATTTTTTATTATATTAATGAATGAACAGTTACCAAATATCACACATTTTGTAAAACCCAAGTTTTAAAACTATTTTTTATTGGTTGATTTGGTATGGAATGACCCTGGGGGGGTCCTAAAACTACTGGTTACTGGTAAGTGATAACTTACTACCTATTTGGGTAGAAATATAGAGTCTTTATACCTGCTTGGGATAATATTCAGGATCAACAACCTAAGATGAAATCCTCAGGCATCAGGGAAAAATTACAGCCTGCACGTTTTTTAAATTGTTATGCTAAAGACTTTATACATCTTTAGTTTTCTTTCTCGTTCTTTTGGCTATTTATACCAGTGTTTTATATTTCTGAAGACCTTTTACATCTTCAGCTTTTATATGATTTTACTGTTTCAGTTTTCGTATTTTATCCAAATAACAGCTAAGTTTAGACGTGACAAAAATAAGGGGCTTCCCCCGTATCGGGACTGGCGTAAGCCATAGTGCTGTTACCGTCCGTAAAATTCATTTTATCTTTATCTTATCTTTACCGGGGTTTTTCAACCGCGTCCCTGGAAGAATTAGTCTCAACAATTGTATTACACACACATATACTGAAATACATATATAATAGCACATTCCATAATTATTGCGCATGTTATTTGGAGGTTAACTAAGGAAGTACGATATATTGTTAAGTAACACTATTGTAATTTTACATTTTAGCACATTATTTATAATCAATAATGTGCTAAAATGTGGGGTCATATACATTATTTATAATTTTTGTGAGCCCTCCACGAGCCTTCCGAACGTAATTTTCTGAAAGAAACACTGGATGTATCTATCCATATATCGATCCACAAACCATTCCAGAATGCAGGATTATACCGCATGAGACCTCTCTTTAAGAAAACGATCCTCAGTAGTAGTTCATGGACCTGAGGTGCACTAGAACGTAGCGAGGGTAGTTAGTGCGCCCTGTGGCGAAGTAGAGAACCAAATCGAGAATCGTAAGCATGCGTACACTTGCCAGTTACCTTCTTTCTTTGCACTTACCTCCTTTATCAGAAAACTGATTTTATTATAACATCAACTCACAGTTGAGATGCTCCACTGTTATCCTAAAATAATGATGAAATAAAATAACTGATACTCTGTATGATTCAATCATACGACACAATGCGTTGACCTGTGATGTGATGCCTGATGACATCTTGAACTGCGGGTACTGCCCAAGGATGACATGGAGTCAAACCATTTTCATCTTACATAGACTTCACTTAAAAGTTATCAATGATAAAAAATACTTAATAACAAAATAGTGGGTGTAGCATATGACATATGGCACAATGAGTTGATACCCTGCGACCAGCGGTGGAGGTGGAGGCAAATGCAATGCTAACTGTTGAAGAACTGACCAGCGAACTCCATGTCACCCATTCAACCGTTCATCGTCATCTGCAGGACTTTGAGTGAATGTAAAAACTGAAAACGGATACCCCACGTGCTAACACCTCAATAGAAGCAGCAGCGAGTTGATATCTGAAGTTCCCTGCTCACCCGTCACAGACGTGAGCCATTGCTGGACAGGATGGTAACCAGATTGTGAAAAGTGGGTCCTCTACCATAACATTTAACGGAAACGGCAGAGGGGGGGAGGGGGCTGTGCCAAAACAGGATCACCACTCCTGCAAAGTGATGTTGAGGGTTTGTTGGTATATCCGTGGGATAATCCATTTTGAGTTCTTGCCACGTAACCAGACCATCAGTGCAGATATCTACTGTCAGCAGTTTGAACGCCTACGGACTGCATTGTTGGAGAAACGTCCTGCTCTGGTTAATCGCAAGGGTGTGCTCATCCACAATATTAACGCGCGCCCACACACGGCAAGAAAAATGTACCTCCCCTACCCGGCGCTTTCACCAGATCTTGCACCAACAGACTACTGTCTTTTTCACAGCCTGCAAAACTACCTTTCCGGGAAAACACTGCAAAATGAGGATGGCGTCGTGCTACGATCAGTGACCCAGTTCTTTGCCTCCAAAACCGGTGACTTCTTTCAGCGGGGGATTCAACAACTGGTTAACAGATGGCAGAGTGTTGTGGAATCCGATAGAGACTATGTTCCTGATTAATGGTAGGTATATTATCGTTCTTTTAATCACGTTGAATAATACGATATTACTTATGGGATAAGCTGATAGCTTGAATAGAACATTTTATTTTTATTAGTTTCCCTTTAGAAAGTTTCAATTAGTGTCGAATATTTTATAGGAAAATTTAAGTTGTTCTTACTTAGGGAATTCTCGTGTTCGGTGTCTTCATTTAAAAAAAATGAAGCTTCAGGTAACACCTTTGTTACCATACTGTCAGTTTTGTAACCTAGTTGATTTTTGTAGCTATTGGATATTCTAGACCCATACTAGTTTATCATACAGCTATGTGACGTATCCAGGGAAAGAGTTCTGAGGGTTCTCCCAAATTCCGGTATCTTTGTAATCTTAGCATAATTTTAGGCGTTATTATGTACTTATTATCAATTGCAAATTCAGATCCTGTTTGAACCCCAAATTCCTAAACACCCTAAAATATAAATCTGAATACATGCCTGAAAGAGTTTGTCTTATACTGTAACTGGATCTCATTTTCTGCATTTTTGTAGATATTTTCATATTTTCTTCCATGATCTGATTTACTGCAACTTGTTTTGTCTTCCTTCTGACAGTTTTCTTTGGTTCTTATAAACTCTATAACAGCGCCTTTGGCATTATTCACAGCTTCTAAGTGAAGGTGTTCCTTTGTATAACAGTTAATCGTAGGAAAATTCTAATTCAATCGAATAAAAATAGGGAAGAAATTAGAAATACATGCCTTCAATCTGAGCTTGTGACATTGTTCGATAAAGAAATTTGGACAATTTCTTCGAACACAAATTAGGCTAATTCTTTACAATCATGAATTATACTTTTATATCAGTTTTCTCATACTTAGTAATTTCTTTATGCTCTAAGTGATATATTTACACTCTTCATGATGTCACAAAAATGCAGTCTCCGTAAGGGGATATAAAAACACAAGCGTTGCAATTGTTCCTAAATAGTTCAATATCAGTCGAATATGAATTGTCTTAATACTTCCACATTAAGTTGCATAATACACTTAAATTGCAGCAGGGCACTGTCACATGTCTTTTACAGTTTTAAAATTTCCAAGCAAACTGCTATTACCATCATTTCTTTTCTTATCAAAATAAGAAAACCAAAATTTATGAGATTTGATAAATTGTTTTCGTTAAATCCCGACCTTCTTTTTTCACAACCCTCCTTCCAATACCATGTTAGGGGACCGAATCACGTGAACAAACTTATTTTTTTTAAATCTTACGTACTCATCATTGACGTAGCTGATAGCTACCAACAATGGAGAGCTTTCTCATATTGGTCATATTTAGTTTCATTCGCTAATGCAGAAAAACAACTCCATATTCAGTCAACAGATTCCTTAATCGAAGCTTGATTGTATATTTCAATCGTTTGATTTTAATGGTTAGACTCTTCTCTCTTTATAGCCCAAAACGATAGTCGTGTGGTCACAGCAGTGTTCGATTTGAAGCAGGGTATATGGTTTCATTTCCCCCTCTCTGCAAAAGTATTCCCTGGCTCTGTTTTCCGAAAAAATTCCCTCCCTCAGCAAATTGTACAAATCGGGCAGTGAGCCTGAAATATTAGACCAGCGTCATGAAGGTCGCGATTTCGAGTTGATTTTAATAAGCATTGCACTCACATAATAATGTCAGGCCGAAGTGAAAAGTTACTAGCATGCTCCATACAAAATAAAGTTCACCGCAAATTCATCTTATCCCAGTTTGTGAAATTTTTATTATTCATTCATATCTAATGTCTGTTAGTTATTTCTTCTCTACGTAGGCTATAAAATAACTGCTTCAACCATAGAAGCAAAATGCTTTTATATTTGAAATTTTCTCCGATCTACCTTCGTTGACACTTTTAGTAACAGGAATTACCATTTTTTCATTACTTTTTTTTTTTTTACCAACGCTATCGATATGATTGTTGCCACAGAAATCTGTTGTCTAAACGTTTGGTATGCTCTTTCAAGTTTTTGAATTCTTAATTTTACTGGTTGTCCTGAAGGTTATTTACCACTTTCAACTAATTGTGAACCTACAACGCAGAATGTACAATACGGTCCTTTATCTATTTAAAATAAACAAACAATTATATGGAGACGGACGTAGTCATAATCCTTACAATTAATTTTATTTTTTAAAACTAACAATTATATGCTTCCAAACATGTTTCTTTTTCTTGCGAAAATACTCTCTTCCAAGTTCATATAGGTAGAGTTAAGGGGGGGGATATATCCCCCATATCCCCTCTTACTTAAGCCACTGGTTCGTAAGTCAATGCATTTGTTTTTTTTTAACCAGTGCGAGGAAAGCGAGAAGCAGCAAAACTGGACCTAAGTTCGGCGGTCAGTTGTTTGAGACAGGGGTAAGGGAAGAGATGGGAGAAGTGCCCCTAAACTATATGTCTTGCAAGATCTCTTCTGTCCTTTCAAACGACAAATGAATCTTGTGGACCCTTCTTGGAAGATGACAAGGAACCAAGTCATGAAAACCGTAGGCAAGTAAGATTTCGACTTTGTAACAGAGCCATCTGGATGTCGGCTCATGGCAAAAACGAAACTCGAAACTGTATCCACGCTTCTTAACTGGGAATTTCGAAGTCGTATTTTTGGTGTTCTCGGGGTAACATCTCCGGTCCTGGTCACCCCTGAAAGACACTGTTCAAACGCAATGAAATAATTAAAATGTCTCCTTTATCCTACGGGTTATCAGATCTAAATCGAATCAGCGGGTCAGCATAGGTTAGAATCTTACACCGGATGAAACAGTACAAAACTTGACCAGCATCCCCCGACAGCCGGTGACCCGTTTCAGCTCTGCCATGTTCATTCCATCTGTGTGAATTGTTATAATCACTAGTTAATTAGTGTTGTAATTATTAGAACGTTATATTCGCAATAGGTGGAATATAGAGTGGCATGTCCAGAAGAGATATATTTTAAGACATGAGTAGAAATTGGCCCCTTTTTTGGCTATTTCAAGAGAAGATTTTTTTTTATATTAGTTTGGCACAAAATTCGTTTCCATCTTCTAATTTATCAACATACTATTACTTTTTTTTTTTTTTTTTTTACGTTTGCAATGTGGAACATGTAAGGTTTACTATGCCTATAGGAACATGCTAATTTTGCTTTTCAACATTTGTAACTTTTCATTTTGATACAGTTTGCACATGTAATTTTAGCTCTTTCTGATATAAATTAAGCAGAAAAATTATCATTCATTCATTTTCTTTTTATGTTCAATTTGCATTAGTAATCTGGAATAGAAGGCATGGCCTTCTGTAACTACTGGGTTTGTTACAATCAGTGACTCCGCCAGACCCCGGCCGCTGTAGGGCTGTCAACCCAAATCCTCGATACTACACCAAATTTAACATTTTGCGGATAAAATTGATCGAAACTGTGTAAAACTCTACGTCCACCCTCCCAATTTTGACTTCACGGCCCCCAATCTGAAAATCCTGGAGGAAACCCTGATTACATAGTATTCCGAACCAGTATGTTTAATTAGCTTCACCGAATTTGCAAACTAACCACGCGCAATCAAAGAATGTGTGTTACGCTTTTGACATTATCCTAGATGTGTCTCAAAATTCTGGAGTTCCACTGGAAACCATGAGTATTTAATCTGACCACCATGTTTGGTCTCCATTGAAAGTGGCAATGAATTTTTTAAGCACCCTTTATTAGGGATTGTTCGATAAGGCTATCGAACTTCGGGTGTGAAAATTTATCGAGTTATCATCGGTTACTCGAAACCGTTCAAGTATTTGAAATGATCGAAAGTTTCGGGTATTATCGAAAGTTCGGGTATTATCGAAAGTTCGAGTATTATCGAAGTTTCGGGTATTATCCAAAGTTCGAGTATTATCGAAGTTTCGGGTATTATCCAAAGTTCGAGTATTATCGAAGTTTCGGGTATTATAGAAAGTTCGAGTATTACGAAGTTTCGGGTATTATCGAAATTTCGGCTATTATCGAAAGTTCGAATATTATCAAAGTTTCGGCTATTATCGAAAGTTCGAATATTATCGAATATCGAAAGTATGAGTATTATCAAAATTTCGGGTAATTTAAAAAATTTGATTATTACAGAAATTTCGGGTATACTCGAAACTTCGAAAATTATTGGTCTGTGTGTGTTGTGTGTGTGTGCCACCCGAATGGCACAAGATAGAGCGATGAGCTTTTACACACACTTTAAGCTAGTGCCTCAGACAACAGAATCGGAACAGAAAAAGTTGTCAGTCGCACCATTTCATTTCAAGGTTGGCGGCCAAAAGAAAATGGAGGCCAACGGGAAAGTGACGAAGTATGATCGCGTTAATAGTCTAAACGGGTGAACCGAATCGAGTGATTCTTTACACGATTACTGACCTTAGTCACTTACAGGTTATAGGCTTGTAATTTCATGGGACTGCCAAAGGGAATGTTCGAGAACGGCATAAATGGGGTTCTTCTGCAACCTTCTCATCGG
>JAGDQP010047024.1:0-15140 GCA_022664845.1 Lepisma saccharinum
CTTAGACCAGCTGAGAGCCCCTGGAACCGTTTGATTGGTGCAGTGGTTCAGTATTGCCAGCCCATTTTCTATAAAAATCAATTGTTCAAATTCTTTCCATCAGTTAGACCTACCTACCTGTACCAAACTTGGCATTAACATTATTCGACGCAATGCAAACATACTGAGAGAGTATACGATGCCAAACATTCTCACTTACTAATGTTGTCAGCCTATTTAGTGTGGGAGTGTGGGGTTGGATGTCTGCCCAGGGATTAGGTTTCTTACACAGCATTAAAGGTCATTTAAAAGGTGAGCAGTATATACATATCCTTGATAATGTAATGCTGTCATTTGTCCGTGACCTTCAACCATGTGAAGTAATCACTATGCAACATGACCGGGCATCCATCCACACATCAAAACCAGTACTACGCTGGCTTAGGGAACAACATGATGTTCACGTTTTAGATTGGCCTGCTCACGCAGCCGATCTGAATGCGATCGAACATGTGTGGTCTGAGGTCAAGCGAGTACTGAGGTAAAATTGGCCTCCTCCAACAACTCCAAATGCTCTCTGGGATTTAGTCCTCGAAGCGTGGGAAGAGGTAGCAGAAAGAGAAGGATTTTGTGAAGATCTTGTCAACAGTATGGAACAAAGGCTTCGTGCTGTAATTGAAGCACGTGGTAACTGGTCGCGTTACTAAATTTACTTATAATCAACCCTTTTCAGGGCTAAATAAACTTATCCGTATCCCTGTTGTTTAATCTGATAAATAAATACAAAATATACGAATAATAAAAGCTTAAAAACAAAACATAATCTGGATGGGATCGATCCAGCAACCTACCGCATTACTGTCGAGCTCGTTACCACTACTCTAATTCTCCAATCGCGTATAACGTTTTGTTTTCTGCACCACTTTCGAAATGAGAGAAATTAAGATATCTGTTAAGCTTTCTGAAATTAACCATGAGTAATTCTTTATTTTTCATATGTAATGGATGACTAATAACTTTTATGTTTAGAGGTATCTATAGTTAAAATAATTTATCAACCACTTGCTTATTGCAATATACTTAAATTTGAAATCACAAAATGTCACAAATCATGTAGTTTACTTATTTAATAATAGGTGGCAGCAAAATAGAGACATTGGTAATGTAGCTGAAATTAGCATGTAGTTTACTCATTTATTGAAAGATGGCACTAGTTAATTTACATGCTCTTTAAGTAGTTCAATTAAATGTGTACGATTGACATTCACTGAAATCAGTATTCGATACGTTTGTAGAAACAAGGTGCCGACATTTTGCGATACAACACGTATACAACTTTAATCAATCCTTTCCAGAGTTAATTAAATATCCCTGTATTTTCAATTTGATTTTTCTTTTCGGTAGATTTGAAAACAAAACTTCGATATCTTCCTCAGCCTGTAGGCCTACCGAAAGGGATTTTTTTTAAAATTTATTTATGTAATTTTGACATATTTGGCTTAGGCCAGGATTAGGGTAGGTAGAAGATAAGGAAGTATTACGCAGTGCTTTATTTAAAGTGACATCAGGGCATTCGTCATGTGAAACTAAGGAAACTTGTGGGGAACCTCAGTAAGGATGCTCGGGGCGGAGTTCGAACCAACATGCCTACCCATTGCCGATCCGGAATCCGCAACATTATTGCCTCAACCACTGGACTGACTTTAATCTGATAAAAATATACTAGATCAACAATTCAATAACCTTTTAATAGAAATACAGTGTGATTATAGTATCCATGGTAAGGTTTCTTTAAGAAAAACATGTTCACACATTATGTAGGAACGGCATATTTAGCCGCACCTTCTGCTTAAACAATATTAAAATGTTAAACTATATACTGTTTCCTTGAAGCGCGACTGAATAGTTAAATGCATATTCGAGCATAACGATGAAACATATATTCATGTAGAAAAGTATCTTGTTGGGAGAGGAACAATTGTTGATAAGTAAAAAAAAGAAGAAAGAAATATCAACTGAGAATCAAACCCACGTCTCACTACAATAAATCCAACGTTCTATCCATTAGAGCAAGCAGGCTCTTAAGAGCGAGTGCTTCTCAGTACCCTTTGTTTCCGCAACAAAGTTGAGAGTGTTAAACTTCTGGAACGTTAATAAATAATAAATATTATACCGGTATAACTGCTTTTGTTTGTTTAGTCTTTATTTTTGTTTTTTATATTCAGAATTTTTTGTATTTAATTTTTATTCAGTATTTTGCAGGATTTTAATGCTTTTTTTAGTTCACGGCACGTTAAATATCTCTTGCATAGAGATAAATTGTTTGTGTATAAATAAAATGCATGGGAATTTTGAAACGTATAAATAAAATTTACATACTCATATAAAACCCTAGACGCTTCTGTATGTCTGCCCTTTCAGCGGCTTTTGAGCACTTCTCGTTGGACTGGAAGGCTGACTATTCTTGGATAGACTGGATGTTTTTTAAATTAATTAATCAGTTGCGTACATCAACCTCAAACCTCAGGTATCAAAAATACACTCTTCATTGAGCTAAAAAAAAACAAGCTGAAATTCGCCATGAAGGTTGATTTTAAAAGCCATAGAACACATCATTCAACAAGTTTTCTTTTCTTTCTAATGAAAGAAGATTTTGGAAAGAGAAAAAATAATTTAAAATGTTTAACTAGAAAAACTTATCAATTTAAATCAACATGATAAATTGACTTATTGCATTATTTCTGTCACGAACATCTAATTGACGCCACCATTAAGAGATAGAGTTCCTGTTGCCTACATTGTTTTATTTTGTATATACTTTCTTATGTAAGCGTCTCAGCCTTAGAAAGCAATCACGTGGTTCGGCAGAACACTAGGAGATGGCAGCACAACGCTAACAGGAGAAATCAATGCGATTTTGATAATTAAAATACGAGTGTTGCCTTTTAAGTTTTTACAAAAAGTGAAACATAAACGAACAAGTTCGAAACAAAGTGTTTTATTGCTTTTCAAAATATTCTCCCTTAAGGTCTATACATTTTTGCATACGTTCAAACCAATTCTGGAAACATTTTTTCCACTGTGAATCTGATATTTGAGAAACATGGTTTTGAAAGTCTTCAACAGCTTCTTGAGGTGATGAAAATCGCTTTCCGCGCATCTTTTGTTTGACAGTAGGGAACAAGAAAAAGTCATTAGGCGATAAATCGGGTGAATACCGGCAATGAGACATTAATTCGATGTTTTTCTCCTTCAAATATTCAGTTGTTTGACTAGCTTTATGGGTGCTGGCATTGTCGAGATGAAGAATGATGCGGCGTTTTTTGTTCTTTTTCCTTATTTCATCGAAGACCGTTGGCAAACAAATTGTTGTATACCATTCTGCATTAACAGTTCTTCGATCCTCTAATGGAATGGTTGCGACGTGTCCAGTACAACCGAAGAAACAAGCGATCATTTTCTTGGAAGTGCTCCGTGAACGAACACCTTTAGTGGGATTGGGTTCATCGTTAAACACCCAAACAGTAGACTGTTGTTTGCTTTCAGGTTCATACGAATATATCCAAGTTTCGTCTCCTGTAACAATGTTGTATACGGATTTTGAACGTCCTCGGTCGAATTTTTTCAACATTTCCTGACACCAATCAACATTTGTTCATGCAAAATCGATTGTATTTCAGTCTGCGATATCCTAAGAGACGCCTCTAACTGTCTGTAAGTCACATGCCGATCTTCTTTAATCATGTTGCGCACAGCATCGATGTTTCTAGGAATGACAATCGATTTTGGCCGACCTTCTCGACATTCATCACTGACGGACGCACGACCATGACGAAATTCTGCAAACCAATTGTAAACAGTCTTCTCTGATGGTGTTTCATTACCAAAAGTTGCACGAAGCGATTCTATGCATTATTTTTGAGTAAGGCCTTTTTTAAAATCATAAACAATCATCCAACATAAGCCTTCACGGGTGATTTCCATTTTTGCACAAACTTGCTTCTTTTAAACGTTCACTATCAACAACTTACTCAGTCAATTTCTAAATTGCCACTGGCTTCACAATAACAAACGTCAATGTTCACAAATACAGTGGTGCCACAACTCATTAACGCCACCTATTGTTCGATTGTAAAAACCTAAAGGCAACCTACGTACTAAATATATTTCTGTAAAGTGCATACAATTTTGAAATTACGTATAATGAAAATAATACTGGCTTTTCCGACCTACGTCAATGAATTAGTAAAATGTCTAAATATTTAAAAGAATAACAAGGGAGATTTTTAAGCAGAAAGAAAGAAAATGTAAAGTTCTTTGAAAATAAGGAAATGTATGTGCAGTTGTCGAGCATCAAATGAGGGCCACCCGACTTGGAAAAGTGGCGTGCGTTTTGCGACCGTGCATTTTCGGCGAAAATACAGCTGAGCGTGCGTTTTGCGACCCGGAATACTGATGCAAAGGGAAATGCCAATGTTGAACCTAGTATCACTAATAACTAAATTGATATTTTGTTATTTTTAAATATATGGAAGAAACTTGTTGCATATTTCTGGTTAGGTCAAATTAGTTTAGGTTATTAGTTTCATTGTAGGAGATAGCCACTAGAATTTAAGAGACATTTTGGCTAAAGGCAAAGGCCCCTGTCCGATGCGTACGCGTGGTTAAAGGCACATGGGGCATGTGATGGTAAGGCTCCGAATATTCTCGATCCACGGCATGAAGTAAGGCTGGGTGGTTAGTCTAATTGATTTGATTTGTTGAATAATCACTCACTAGACTAAGTCCCATTAACAAGTGACAGTGACAATCGGTATTGTGAACCAATATTTGTTTGCCATTGACTTCCATAGAAAAGGATGCAGTACGAAAGACGGCGAAAGGGAAGATGACGCAACGTGGCTCCGAAAATTTATGCCCCTACAAGGAAGAGAACCCGGGCCCCTTGATTACAAGTCAGTGAGCATTACTATTCACTCACAAGGGACATTACCACCCAAGGTGCCCAGAAATAACAAAAACACTTTTGCAGTCACTTTCAGAGGTGGATACGTGCGAGAAAAGCCTTTAGGGTCCTGGCCGAGATTTAAACGCAGGCCCCGCGATTCGCAGTCAGACGCGCTGAGCTACGGCGACTCCTATTTTAATTTGGGAAATATTAGAAATCCTTTTCACTTTCACATACATATTGATGTAGTAAACCAACTTCACACAGAAAGTAATATAAATCCATGCACTGATACGAATTCAAGCCGAGCAGGCGGCAGAGAGAGAAAGCGGGTTATTTAAAATGAGGTAATATTTTCCCGTTTTTCCTTCTGTCCGTGATTGTTCTCCTTATTTGGTGTTTTCTGCGTTAATTGTTCTTTCTACATGAGATACTATTGCTTCTTGTCAGGGAATTTTTGAAAGTTGTTTTTTGTCAGAATGAAAACTGTTACCTTAGGTTAGCTTTGCGGGACCTCAGACTATCAAGAGCCAGAGCGATTTTACTGAATACACAGTTAAGATGTGATATTGTTAATGAACTTAACTGGTTAAGATATCACTGACTCTATAATAGCTAGATTGATAGTGAAGCGCACGATTCACATTCCACTGATTTCAAACCGCACGATACTCTGTATAGTCGCAACTGCCGGTCACCGGCACAAGTGAATCGCTTAATCAATGAAACACATCAATGGTGGTCGGTGACGTAACAGCAATGCCGTCTCAGAACTCTTTATTCGCTTGACAAGCATGACTCTTCAGATTCTAAGAAGCCATTTTTACGTATAGGTTACGGCGAGTGAGCGAAAAAATATCTGCCTTGGCAACTGAGCTTTCCCGAGGGGCTTCAAAAATCAGAAAATTAGATTTTCGGCCAACAGTAGCAGAGTGAGATCACGATATTATCGTGAATGGGCATCAATCAAGTTGACTTGCTCCCAGCCTCAGATTAACTTACGCCGCCACTGATCTATGGAGCTCTGCAATCGTTGGGAACTGATAGTAAGTTTACAGTTTATTTGGAGTTCGAGCGTTGGCATTATAGCTTTTTAAACTACGTATTTCTTGCTGAAAGAAAATGAAAAGTATGTTTCCAGATTCAGCAAAATAGATAAATAACAGCTCTTTGTCTGGATCTGGCAAAATATTTTCGCGCACCTGCCATTGAAAATCGCTTGCTTAAGACAGGCACATATCTAGAAGATGGTTTCACGCAGAACCAACGCCTTCACAATAAGGACCCGAGGTCTGTATGTGTGTGAAATTTACATAAAATGCATATAATTTTGCCCAAAATTATATTAATATTACTAAAAACATCCGAATTTCGTGAGAGGGAGTCCGGAACCACCCTCCACCCCTAAATAATCCCTCGCTTAAGTCGTTCGAAAATGCATCTACATGGACACATTTCTCAACATGTCAAATGTTTGTGAACCGTTGCCCTAAACTAATATGCTAGATTGCCATCACCCTGCATTCTAGAAATGTATATGAAATCAGTTTTATTTTATTACGTTTCAAGAAGACTCTCTCTTTGAACCCAATGTTTTAAAAAACGGTTTTCGCAAATCTGACAAGATAAAATATATACTGTTTTTTTATTATAAGTTATTTAAAATTAAAACAATTTGTTAATATATTCCCTGATTACACACTTCAATTTGAAATATCGGTAGAAATAATTAGACAAATCATGTGATTCATGTGGTTCATTCAATTACTAATAGAGGGCAGTGATTATCATTAGTAAATTAGATGTTTTCTAACTTTTTGAAAAAGTATCTCATTTGACATTTATTTATAACAGTTTGGGTTTACGGAACGGAAACTGAGTTACATTATTTAAAGAAATATGGTAATTTATTTTAATACAATTGAACCTCACCTACGTCGTAAATAATTATGTCCTCATTAAATTAATCAAGTATTTAATTTGTTAGCAAAGCCTAGAATTAAAAATCCCCCTTGGGTTACAAAATAATCCCCTTGCAGGGGAAAAATAAGGG
Organism: Lepisma saccharinum; assembly: GCA_022664845.1. Taxonomy (NCBI): domain Eukaryota; kingdom Metazoa; phylum Arthropoda; class Insecta; order Zygentoma; family Lepismatidae; genus Lepisma; species Lepisma saccharinum. The sequence goes on from JAGDQP010047024.1 coordinate 6,981, forward strand.
AACTTTATAACTTGCTGGGATTATTGAACACATTTTTTTCGACGCAAAATTTAATTTCATTGTATATTACCCTTGTTTGGCTATATATCAGGATAATATTTTTCACACAAATACGTTACGCAATTCTGCTTATCACTGCAAGTCAGTGAATTTATACGACGCTTCAATATATTTATTTTTGAGAGAAGAAATCTCAGCTATAGACATGCGACAATCTTTATGTCCATAGTTGTACAGCTATGGGCATAAAGATTGTCGCATGTCTTTAGATGTTATTTCCCAAATTGCCGGCTATTTCCCTCGGAAAGGGAAATTTCCCGCAGTTGAGGGAAGTTCCCTGACCTTAAAAAATATGAACATAAGCCCATTAAAGCCCATTACAGAACAATTGTGATATACGTATATTGTAATTATTTTTACAAATAAATAAGGGATTACAAATCAAAGAGAAAATGTAAAAATAATATCAATAAATTAAACACTGAATGTCGTATTAATCCATAGCTTTACATTGAAATCTAGAAAAACACATATTATTTTTCGGTTAATAAGATGGATGAGTGGTTATCGTGCTCGACTCATAATGAATTTTAATTTTGTCATGGTTTCGAATCCTGGTCGTTGATCATATTTTATAATTGTAGATTAATATAGATAATCTTCACTTTTATCACTTTTTAAGTTTGATATCTAATTCAACTACGATACTTTTATATGTTACTGTTAATTTTACAGTTATTTCAAGAAGCTTTCTACCATTCTTAGTTAGGAAACGTAATCTGAAAACTGATGGGTTTCTCCTTAGAAGAACCTAAGAATGTAATGTGTGTCCAAAATGTTCATGAATAAAACAATTTAGTGATTGCTGATTTTATTTGAACACTAGTTTTGGTGTTCACTCCTGACAAAATAATAATTAATGAGATCAGAAGCTTCAAGTTACTTCTTGAATTTAGGTCATATTAGGTTGGTTTACCTAGCAGTTGGGGCTGTTGAGGCGTCCCATTTGGGTTACCAAAACTTCTATTAAATACTGCTGGTAACGATAATACAGAGTAATCCATATAAACCTTGAAATTTCAATTACTTATTTATTACTTCCTTGTGGAATTGACAATGAATTTGAGATTGCATTGTATTGTCGAATCGGCTCCAGAAGAATCCGTTTAGGGGCCATCGCTGAAATTAAAATATGATTATCGTCCATCCTATTAAAAACGTTGTACAGTGAAGGCCTACTACATAGGATTTATTTCTGTGGTCTATGCTTTACTATTTCTACTACTACATACTACTTCTACGGATAACGCTGCTTTCGGTCCCTTAGTAGCAAAGCTACAGCAAAAGGGACCTTCTATTCCCGCTCATGGTGTCAGTCCGTCCGCCCGTGGCTAGAAATTAAATCTCAGGAACTACAAGTTGTAGAAGATGCTTGAGATGTCGTTGGAAAAGGCTTAAACCACCTGAGAGCCCCTGGAACCGTTTGATTGGTGCAGTGGTTCAGTATTGCCAGTCCATTTTCTATAAAAATCAATTCAAATTATTTCCATCAGTTAGATCTACCTGTACCAAACTTGGCATTAAAATTATTAGACGCAATGCAAACATACTGAGAGAGTATACGATGCCAAACAACTCACTTACTTATGTTGCCAGCCTATTTTATATAAAATTATTTTTTCCACTTTTATTTTTTTATTGTCTCCATTATTTTAGTCATAGCAACACCAAACTTGGCATAAACATTGATTAACTCAATAGGAACATACCACGGCTATTCCCGCTTCCCAGGAATCCCATTGTCAGTGTTGTCAGTCCATACTAAAATATATCTCATGAACCATAAGGTGAAGAGGTTGCCCTTTTTGCCGTTCACAAGGTCTTAGTTACACTAGGCCAGAGCCTCCCAAAATAGTCTTGATTGGTCTAGTAGTTCAGGCATTTAAGAACGCATGCTTCTCAGTATTGTTTGTTTTAAAATTAAAGTTGAGGAAGTTAATTTAAACTTCTGGAAGATTAATACATAATAAATAGTATATACACGCTTTAGTTTGCTTAGTGTTTATTTTTGGCGTTTTGGTTTTTACTTTTAGAATTTTTAGAATTTTTAGTATTAAACTCTTATTCAGTATTTTGCACGATTATCAGGCTTATTTAGTCCATGGCACGTTAAATATCTTTTGCGTGTAAAGTTCATGCATAATATCATATAAATAAGATGCATAGGAATTTAGAAACGTATAAATAAAATTTACATAATTTTATAAAATCCCAGACGCTTCTATCCGCCTGTTCTTTCGATAATGCGTATAATGAAACAAGAATCTAATCTGGCTTGTCTTACCTGTGTTCATGTGTTCTGTAAATGTTCAAAAATGCAAAAGAAAAATTAATTTTAGGTTTCGAAGCTATTTCTGTGAATTTTGTTAAATGTTGAGAGAGTAACAATTGTTTATAAGTATAAAAGAGAAGAAAGAAATATCAACTGAGAATCAAACTAATTTCTCACTACTATAAATCCAACGTTCTATCCATTAGAGCAAGCAGGTTTTTAAGAGCGAGTGCTTCTCAGTACCCTTTGTTTCCGCAACGAAGTTGAGGGTGTTAAACTTCTGGAACGTTAATAAATAATAAATATTATACCGGTATAACTGCTTTTGTTTGTTTAGTCTTTATTTTTGATTTTTATATTCAGAATTTTTTTAATTTAATTTTTATTCAGTATTTTGCAGGATTTTAATGCTTTTTTTAGTTCACGGCACGTTAAATATCTCTTTCATAGAGATAATTTTTTCGTGTATAAATAAAATGCATGGGAATTTTGAAACGTATAAATAAAATTTACATACTCATATAAACTCCAGACGCTTCTGTATGTCTGCCCTTTCAGCTGCTTTCGAGCACTTCTCGTTGGACTGGAAGGCTGAAATTTGGCATGACTATTCTTGAATAGACTGTGTTTTTTTAAAATTAATTAATCAGTTGCGTATGTCAACCTCAAACCTCAGGTATCAAAAATACACTCTTCATTGAGCTAAAAAAAAACAAGCTGAAATTCGCCATGAAGGTTGATTTTAAAAGCCATAGAACACATCATTCAACTAGTTTTCTTTTCTTTCTAATGAAAGAAGATTTTGAAAAGAGAAAAAATATTTTCAAATGTTTAACTCGAAAAACTTATCAATTTAAACCAACATGATAAATTGACTTATTGCATTATTTCTGTCACGAACATCTAATTGATGCCATTGAAAATCGCTTGCTTAAGACAGGCACATATCTAGAAGATGGTTTCACGCAGAACCAAAGCCTTCACAATAAGGATCCGAGGTCTGTATGTGTATGAAATTTACGTAAAATGCATATAATTTTGCCAAAAATTATACTAATATTACTAAATATATCCGAATTTCGGGGGAGGGAGTCCGGAACCACCCTCCACCCCTAAATAATCCCTCGCTTAAGTCGTTCGAAAATGCATCTACACGGACACATTTCTCAACATGTCAAATGTTTGTGAACCGTTACCCTAAACTAATATGCTACATTGCCATCACCCTGCATTCTAGAATTGTATATGAAATGACAGTTTTATTTTATTACGTTTCAAGAAGACTCTCACTTTTATCCCAAGGTTTTGAAAAACGGTTTTCGCAAATCTGACAAGATAAAATATATACTGTTTTTTTTATTATAAGTCATTTAAAATTAAAACAATGTGTTAATATATGCCCTGATTACACACTTCAATTTGAAATACCGGTAGAAATAAGTAGACAAATCATGTGGTTCATGTAGTTCATTCAATTACTAATAGAGGTCAGTGATTGTCATTAGTAAATTAGATGTTTTCTAACTTCTTGAAAAAGTATCTCATTTGACATTTATTTATAACAGTTTGGGTTTACGGAACGGAAATTGAGTTACATTATTTAAAGAAATATGGTAATTTATTTTTAATACAATTGAACCTCACCTACGTCGTAAATAATTATGTCCTCATTAAATTAATCAAGTATTTAATTTGTTAGCAAAGCCTAGAATTAAAAATCCCCCTTGGGTTACAAAATAATCCCCTTGCAGGGGAAAAATAAGGGAGCTTTATAACTTGCTGCGATTATTGAACTTACATTTTTTTCGACGCAAAATTTAATTTTATTGTATATTACCCTTGTTTGGCTATATATCAGGACAATATTTTTCACACAAATAATTTACGCAATTCTGATTATCATTGCAAGTCAGTGAATTTATACGACGCTTCAATATATTTATTTTTGAGTGAAGAAATCTCAGCTATAGACATGCGACAATCTTTATGTCCATAGCTGTACCTGGTCAAAGAGAAACTATTTGAGCATGTAATGTATGTATTTGCATTTTTTTTAAAATAACAATTTATGACTTAATTAAATATCTGTTAACTATTTTTCTCCTCAATTAGGAGCAAAAGAAGGGGAGAGATAAGAAGCAATAGGGGGTGGAAATGTGAAAACTTAGATGTTGAACTACAAAAGAGGGAGACGTAAAAGGGGAAAGGCGTTTGACAACCTTGAATCATTTAGGAAAAAGGATGGAGGTAAATACAGAATTGTAAAGGGATTGTCAATAACATGTTTTTACCATTTCTACAAATTATTAAAACCGGTCAGCGCACAAATAGGATAAATATGCCCTCATTTCTTCCTGTTTTCTTTCTCCTCAAATTCCCTACCGGAAGTGAAGGCGGAGAGTCATGTAGTTGTCGAAGCGGTAGAGAAAGGGAAGGGGAGTTTTTTTCTATTTGTGCTTAGTGCAATGTACGCATTTTGCAGTTGTGCAAAAATCTCTTACTTTCTCGCTAGAAAACATCATGTTTATTTTCAGCCTCTCCCGACACACCCTGCTGTACCCCACTAGAGGTCTGAAATAAACATACACAATAATTATTATAATTGGTAACTATAAATTTATGATTCTACCACACACATTTCATACATAGAATAACGAAATAAATTATTAATGTATAGGCTATTAAAAATAAACAAAAAACACAAAAACTTCACAATATTTCTGACAAAAAAATAAGAAAAACAAATAGACCATCGTTCGTGTAAATATCATTCGATACTTCCCTCTCTTTTACAAAATTCCGAATACGCCATCATGAATAAGTATGTGAGGCAGCTGTGATACCGATCCATGTCATATACGGGGTAGTAGCGTAATGCACCGATAAACTTCGAGAGTTGATTATTGACGAAAGTTGGCCTAGTTTCGTAGCTATAGGCGTATGTAGTTAGCACGGTAACATCAGAAATGACATAACGTTTCCAGAAATAATGACAAAAGGCTTGTATGCTTTCCAAGTTTATCGCCACCACCCTGTATAGAGAGCACTTTTTTTTTCAGGAATGGTGGAAAATGTCAACATTTTTTGTTTTATGTAAAAGAATTCTTGTCCTATTAGCCAGGCACCGTGGCCCAGGCTGTGGCGTCGCAGACTTCGGACCGGTATTGGGGAGGCAAAAGGGTCCGAATGCCTGTGCCGGCTATCCTCACTGAGGTTTTTCCAGGGTATTCCTCAGTCACACAAGGCAAATGCCGGAATGGTACTTTCAAATTAGGCCCTGGCTGACATCTTCCCGCATACTTTTCTCAGCCCTGATTCTTAGATGTCTAATGATCAATAAATATATTCAAATTCATTATCCTATTAAAATTCAGTAAATAGATTATCAAAATTAGGGCAAAACGAAATATTTATTATATTGCAACACCATGTATTTATATACACTGACAATGTCTACTTTCCACGAAACAGACTTTCCTTTTGCTTTAGTGTCCTTGGTCATCTGCTTGTTTCTAATTGCTTCGATAATACGTTTTGGTTCTCCCATTGGCTTATTCTAACAACCGGATCACGGGTCTACTAGTTCAGGTAAAATGCATTCCCGATGAAAGGAAAAGAGTTAATCTAGAATCTTGATAATGAAAGCTTCGTCTCTTCTTATCTTCAAGACAATAATTTCTTTCGGGATACACACAACTTAGTGACACCGTTCCACTCTCACGTAACGTAACCGTTTCTGTTGTCTCGTCAAACTTCTTGTGCATAATGGGAAGTTTCGCACAATGTCGCAAGCTTGCGAAATACCGTCACAATTTCTAGCTGAATAAGGACACTTGATTTCGGTCACTATTGTCTTCATTCTGCATAATGACGTTTGGGGGGTGGAGGGACGTCTGTTTCTATGAAGAGTCCGCAACGTTGTAATTTCACACCGAATTCTTCTTCATATTTTCTCCGCACCATGTCTTCTTGATCATTTCCCCAATCAGTTGCTGGAATTTTATTTCGGCAGGATACACAATGGCTCTTACGAGAGCTGCAGGTAGCGTTGTTTCTTTACGAGAAGCAATGGTTTTTACAAAAGACGCAGTTACTCGCTGTCTTCTTTCTTTCCTCCGACGGACACACTTTGCCTGCTCACGTGTCTCCTCTTCTATTTTTCTCACTTCTTTTTTAGTTACTTCTATATCTCTGTTGTAATATTCCCCACAGGCTTTTTGGAGATGCTCATCGTCCATGCAACAGTCTCCATAGTGCAGATCAGGTACCACTGATTTCTGTTTGTACTGTTAGCTCTTTTCTTCAGAGAACTGTAAACTACACCTGACGTTACGATGTAGTTTGTTTTTGTTTTCGTTTTCTTTCCTTATCCGTTCCAACAGTATCTTTCTTTTCTTCAGCATTCTTTCCATTGGAGAATATTTTTTTTCGATTGTTCACATTCCGATGCCACTACTGACCAGGAACATTGTGTGCGAGCATAGTAACCTTTATTCTTCTTGTATAGCTTTGTCCTTTTGTATAATCGTCTCATTTTCCATTCGTTATTTTACACATGTGGCTCATGAAGTTTTGTGCTGCGTTGCTGGTTTTATTCAAAACTAAAAGTCACTCAGTGTGGGCAACGATAGAACAGAGCAAAAAGCACGCCAACTACTCCATCATTCCCGTTGATTGTAGCAGGCCCATTACATTCTCACGTAATGTATCAGGATCACTGCGGCAATCATCTTCATTTCTACACTTCGAGTGGTCTCCAAAGTAATCCAGGTAGAAGTGGCGTAGAGCTTGACGAAGCACGCTAGCAGCACCTCGAACATCATCTTCAGTCGATGTGGTGCTCAGTTTGTCGTGATGTTCCATTATAATGGCTTTAGACCGAAAAGACAGGGTGTCATTTTTTTCTAGAAATAACTAAATTATTTTGTTCTTCACATATACGATCAAGACCGTTGTTACAAACACCCTTCAGTCACTAGAATGCGCAGCGCTTTTGCATTGGGGGGAGAAAGGTATGTTGTTCTTAATATTTAGCAAAATCAATTCTAAAGAAAAAACATAGTATGAAATTACAAAAATTCTTTGTGAGTGTAACTGTAAATACAATTTCAAAATAAGAACGAATCACCAACTTCGATGCAAACAAAATTCTGGAGGATCAAACAGAAGTCTCGTGGGAATGCAAAATAGAAATAAATTATCAGGGGTTCCCTATGATGTTGAAAATTTTGAAAACTATTTTTTTAAGTGAAGGGCCAAATCAAGAACCACAAACTCGAAACTTACAATCCAATTAACAAAAATGAAAACTAATACAGAATCAAAATTAGCAGTAAAAGCACGTAGTAACAAAACGAGGAGTACTACCTTTTTAAAGGAGTAAATGCACGAGACAGGAAATTAAAATACACACACAAAAAGAACAAAAAAGGATAAATGTGACATGGAAATTTCGAAAATGAAAGTAAAATCAAATTTACACCACTATACCAACAGTAGAAACTTGATACAAAGCGAATCTAAAGGCAAGATATTCTAGCTATTCCTGGCGCATATCATTAGATTTGTAATCATTATTTTGCATATCATATTTATTAATGAATACCTTCTAATGCACTTATTTGGCCAGACATTTTGTGGCTGGTTTCAGTGTAGGACTTTTCGCATTCATAAGACTTTGGGCAAGATGTTATTTCTGCCTTCTTTCTTCCTTGTGTACAAGACTGGCTGTATTGTGTGTTCCCTTCTATGCTGTTTTTATTTAGTTTTTTTTACATTGAACTGGGAGACAGCTATCCCCCTGTGCGCACGCCTATGTCTTTGTACAT